>JAPDDN010000368.1:0-39510 GCA_027422405.1 Ptychobarbus kaznakovi
GGTGAGTTAAGGCACCGAACCCCGGGCGCCGCCAGCATAAATAGCTGCCCACTGTTCGGGTGGTGTGTTCCACGGTTGTGTGAATTCATGCTGTGTGTGTGTGCACTTTGGATGGGTTCAAATGCAGAGCACAAGTTCCGAGTATGGAGAACAGGTTTGCTGTGGCTCGGCTCACTGTACCTGCAGGTAGAAATGTGCTTAGTAGCGTAATGAGGAGATTTATTCTAGAATCAGTTGCAGTGAATAATACATCTCTGATCCCAACCTGAAATTAGACTTCTTCATCTTTATTTTCAGCAAGAGGACACCAGGACTCACCAACACTCAACACAGACGCACGCACGCACGCACGCGCACCCCACAACACGCATTTACACGCAACCCCCCCCCCCCCCCCCCCCCCCCCCCCCACCCCCCCCCCCCCCCCCCCCCCCCCACACACCACCCCACAACACCAAGAGAGTTATGTCGGTTCTCTGGTTTCCATTTATCTGAGATGCAGGGAATGAGGGACCAGGGTTTTGTTTGCTTTAACCTAGGCTGGAAAATCTTTAGGCAGGAATCAATATGTGTCCTGGGATTATAATACTATAATTTAGTCAATTTAGGCTGTTCTAAAATACTGAGGTTGAGAATGAGAGTACGTGGGTGAATGTAAACACTACATATTTTGAAAGAATTCATTGAATTTATTTGTTACAAAAATGCAGTAAAAACAGGAATATTGTGAAATATGATTACAATTTAAAATAACTGTTTTCTATTTGAATATATTGTAAAAGGTAATTTATTTCAGTGATAAAAGCTGAATTTTCAGCATCATTACTCCAGTCTTCAGTGTCACATGATCTTCAGAAATCATTCTAATATGCTGATTTGCTGCTCAAGAAATATTTCTGATTATTATCAATCTTGAAAACAGATGTGCTGCTTCATATTTTTGTGTACAAAAAGTATTCTCATCGCTTCATAACGTTACGATTTAACCACTAATGGCAGATGGAGTATTCTGGCGATGCTTTTCATACTTTTCTGGGCCTTGATAGTGTTAATTGTTTGGCAGTCAATGGGACAGTCACAAGCCTCCCGGTTCTCATCCAAAATATCTTTAATTGTGTTCCGAAGACGAACGAAGCTTTTACAGGTTTGGAACGACATGCGGGTAAGTGAAAAATGACAAAATGATCCTTTTGGGGTGGAGTATCCCTTTAACTTAAAAAACACTTCTGATTACCATATTCCTATACCATGGTATTTGAAAAGGCTTGACAAGAATACCACAGTATTATCATCACACTGGAGCTTCTTGTGTTCTAGATGCTTCCCGTGTTCTCTTGAGTAACCTGAGCGGTGTGTGTGATCTGTGTGCTATTTCTGGCGGTGAGAGGATGGTCCTCGTCATGTCACTGGAGCAGACAGCAGAGATGTGCAGAGGAACAGCAGCAGTCAGAAACACTCAGTGCACTGCTGCAGATTTAGAGCAAGACCACACCACACACACACACACACCACACACACACACAACACACACACACTCACCACACACACACACACACACACACTCACACACACACACACACCCACACACCACACACGCACACACGCACACACACACACACACACACACACACACACACACAACACACACAGTCACACACACACACACACACACACACACACACACTTGTTTTTATGGTTTCACGGGACACTTTCCAATGGTTTTTATACTGTACCACACACACACACTGCTAATGCCCTACACCTCCCCTACACCTAAACTTAGTTTTTAATACACAAACTGGAGACGTACTGTTAGATGCATTTCTATTTTCCCTCAAAAAAACTCACTCTGTATGATTTAAAAGCGATTTAAATTATGGGGACACACCTCACACCTTCTCCTTGTAATACCCTCGCCAGGAGACATTTAACTATTTTCCCTCAAAAAAACTCACTCTGTATGATTTTAAGCATTTAAATTATGGGGACAATTTGTGGTTCATAAACCACATAAACAGCCTCACACCACACACACACACACACATACACACACCCACGTAATTACACATAACACCACAACACACCCACACCACAAAAATTTGTGTCTCATAAACCACATAAACATGCACACACACACACACACACACATACAACACACACGCACACACAACACACAAACACACACACACACCACACACACACACACACACACCACACACACACACACACACACACACACACACACACCACACACACACACACACAAACCACACACACACAACACCACACAACACACACACACACACACACACACCACACACACAACACACAACACACACAAACACCAACACACACACTGCATTAGAGACAGCGACACCACTGCAGAGACACACAGACAACGCACACACACCACACACACCACTGCACAGAGACACACAGACACACACAACTTGCAGGACACACAGACACACGAACACACACACACACACACACAGCACAGAGACACACGACACAAACACATAGGAGAAAGACTTTTGATGTGTTGAGGTTTTGAATTTAGAGGTGAGATGCATTTCAGGCCACAGACAGAGAAGCGATGAGAATAATTTTGCAGTTTAATCGGGCGATTCCTGACGAGTGTGGAGCGTCAATGGACAACTAACCGTCTAAACTAGGACACACGTTAATGGCCCATTGATGCTTCATCACAATGTGTGTGTGGGGGTTTAACGACAACTGAAAAAAGAGCTGAAGGCTTTACTATGAAACAATATTCAGTCAGAAATTTCTACAAAGAATTACAAAGAAATAAGTAACATTAAATGATTGCATTTTTTTTGTAATAATCCAAAACACTGAATACAGCATCATCAAATTAGGTAAAATTTAGAAAATCAGAAGATTTTTTTATGTAACCTTTGTTTTATTTACAACTGAAAAAATAATTAATACATATATAATATTTATAAATAATTACTAAGAGAGACATATAAATGAAGAGATATCTGGACGATTAAAGTGTGAGCGCTCGCTATTAGATTTATAACAGCAGTTAAAGCCATGAAAACGATGATATTCACTTGCCAATATAGATTTCTTCTGAGATTTCTGATGTTATATTCGAGATGGAGTGAATCTATTGCCATATTCATATTTACTAGCCATTTCTCTCTGCCCGTGAGTGCGATTCGAGATGGAGTGAAACGCAGACAAATGTGTTTCATCCATTTTCATCCCAAGATTCATCCCAGATTCATCCCAGCGACACTGCTTTGCGTAGGCCCCCAGAAGTCTAGGATCGGCACCAGGTAAACTAGGTAATCAACGGCGACTCCGTTTTCATTTCTTGTCTGTAAACAAGGCGAGAGAGGATGCAGTCTGATCAGTCCATCTCTATCGCATTGCTTTCTTCTGACTTGCCCATTAAACACAATTTTCTTTATCGGTCCATCAGTGCACCACTTAGATCAACACTGCTGCTTCTTCAACTGAGTAAGTGAGGGACATCTGCACTGTGAATCATCTGGATCAATGAAACGCTGGGAGAAGCTGTGTCCGGGTATAGATTCAGAATAGTCCAGCTGATGTACAGAGGAATGTTTTCCACGCTACAGTACAGTCCCTCATAATGAAACATGTGGCTGGAACCCCTGTTTTTGCTGCTGTACCTTTATGAGGTCGTTTTAATAGCCCCTGTTGTCATTGATGCTTTGTTCTGTAAGTTCTACAATTATAAAACGAATAGTTCCGGTCCTTGATTCTGATTGGTTGAGCCACGTCCGAAGCCGTTGTAAATTACACTACAAACCTACACCTTTGTTTACTTTGTGTGTTGCTTGGCAACCACTTTGTTCCAACCAACCACAACTGTTTCTGGAAAACGACTTTGTTTGGTGGAAGAATACGGTTTTTATTAATATCATTACACTTATTCGCTCTGTTTTATTTTGTGAAACCTTACTATGTATTTGGAATGAGCCTTTTATAAAAGCAATAAGCCAGTGAAGCTGTGGTTTACAGTGGATTTATAACAGCTAAGGGGGTTTTAGGCACTCCGCTTGGCGTCGTGTTATAAATTCACTGTAAACCACGGCTTCACGGGGCTTAATCCTTTAATCTAGTACATTGAGCTCTGTTATTTCAAAATATCTAATACATTTAGTTTTTAATCTCTGGAGGTTCTATAGTTCTAAAATCTATATTGAACAATGTTATTTCAAAAGATTAAGGAGAATTTAATTCATTCATTAATTCAATCTCTGGAAGAACTAATATTTTAAAACTAGTAGCTTACATTACATTTTTTGAAGTTCTAAAATCTAATATATTGAATAATTTTATTTCAAAAGGTCAAAGATAATTTTATTTATTTATTTATTTTTGAATCTCTGGCATTTTTGGAATTTCATTTTTGAATCTCTGAAAGTTCTAAAGTTCTACAATGTAGTAAATTTGGCTCTGTTATTATAATAATTAAGGAAATTTGTATTTATTTATTTATATTTGAATTTCCGGAGGTTCTAAATTTCATCAAGTACATTTAATTCTGTTATTTTAAAAGACTAAGTAAAATTTTATATATATAAATATTTGAATCTCTGGAGATTCTAGTACATTCAACTCTTTCATTATAAAAATCAATGACATTTCTATTTATTTTTGAATTATTGGAGGTTCTACAATTTCTAAAATCTAGTACACTGAACTCTATTATTTCAAGAGGTGAAGGGCATATATGAATCCCTGGAAGTTCTAAAAGTTTAAAATCTAGTATATTGAACAGTATTATTTCAAATAGAATTTATTCGTCTGTTTTCTATCCATTTATTTTTGAATCTCTGAAAGTTCTAAAGTATTCTAAAATCAAAATACCAAGTGAAATTAGATATTTTTACAAATATTTTTGAATCTACAGAGATTCTAAAATTCTATAGTCTAGTACATTCAATTATATGATTTCAAAATATAAAGGATTTTTTTATGTTGTTTATTTGTTGATTGATACAAAAAAAATGAGTACATTGAACTCTATTATTTCAAGAGATCAAGAAAAAATAGTTTGATTGTTGTTTATTTATTATTTTGGAATTTCTCGACTTTTACAGAACACTGAAGTGAACTTTGTCATTTCAAAATATCAAGGAAATTATTATTGTTATTGTTATTGTTGAAGCTCTGGAAGTTCTAAAAATCTCAAATCTATTCTATTGAACTTTGTTATTTCAAAAGATCAAATAAAATGTTATGTTTTTCATGTGACCTCCTTTTAAAACCAATCTTTGAACACCGTTGACCCGGCGCTGGCGCTGACAGATGCAGCACACTTTCATGTTCGTATGAAGTTATGGAATGAGAGCAGGAGTGGGACCTTTATAAAGCTCAACACACGGGCAATTATTCTCACAAGTGGTTCAGAGACCGTTACAGGTGCTTGACAAACGCCTGCGTCAGCAGATGGGAACACGACTGCAGTGCAGTGTTCTCGTTCTGTCTCCATAAATAACACAGATTCGTGCTTGGCTCGTTAGTGTTAACCAATGATCTAAGGTTGGGATTTGGGGGTCGTATATTGCTTGAAGAACATGGATTACAGCAATGAGAGAAAACATGAAAGGTTTTACGCTGACATGACACGGATGTTTCTCCAACAACCTGTTTGGCTCTTTTAGAAAGTCAACTTGTTGAAAACAAGGTCTTTTCACGGGAGATCTTTCCCCTGTGCTTTAATGAAGATTTCCAATCTAAAATGAGCATGCCTTATGTGGTGGAAATGACATGTTATGAATAACTCACCCTCTGTTTTGCCATTTTATATCATTTTAAGCATTTTAAATGAATTCAGTATAATAATATTTTTAGGCTTTTGGAATAATTTGACATAATTACAGCTTGATCTAAATGATATTTACCTATTTTATCTCTCATGTTTTATCCCAGGCTCTTCCCTGCCACAGTTTCTTCTTTGTAACAGTGTTACTATAGTATCATTGAGATAAAAAAAAAAATATTTATTTTTTTTTTTTAATATATTTTCATTTTGTTGCATACATATTATGTTTGGTATATTTATGCTTTTCCAGTGTTAATTAAGGTGTATTTCATTTTTTGAGTACTCTATGTTTTGCCAAGTCCAGATCATTGTAGTCCAGAACATAGAGTGCTCAAAAAATGAAATATAGCTTAATTAACACTGAACAAGCATAAATATACCAAATATATTGTCTTTGTCTTTGTTCCCCCCTGGCCTCATTTGTCTTGGATATTGACCAGCGGTTACTGTGTGTTGAATAACCTTGGCATGACTCGTGTCGGTAAATGTTTTGTACTCACGAGGATGCCAGTTTTTTGGGATGTTTAGTCAATTTGCTTGTGTTGAAGTCTCGTGCCTTGCTTTGAAATGGCTGTGTCAATTGGCAGTCTTAAGTTTAAAGCAGTGTTATTTTACCGTTATTTATATACTATTACAGATTTTATTCATATTTGAATTAGCTTTTATTTTTCATACTCTCAGTTTTAATTGTATTTATTTTTATTTGTAATTATTTCTGTCTTTTTGTCTCTGCAGTACAAGCAAGTGGAGCAGTACATGTCCTTCCACAAACTTCCCTCAGATTTCCGACAGAAAATCCACGATTACTATGAGCACCGTTACCAGGGCAAGATGTTTGATGAAGAAAGCATCCTGGAGGAGCTGAACGAGCCGCTCAGAGAGGTGTGTGTGTGTGTGTGTGTGTGTGTGTGTGTGTGTGTGTGTGTGTGTGTGTGTGTGTGTGTGTGTGTGTGTGTGTGTGTGTGTGTGTGTGTGTGTGTGTGTGTGTGTGTGTGTGTGTGTGTGTGTGTGTGTGTGTGTGTGTGTGTGTGTGTGTGTGTGTGTGTGTGTGTGTGTGTGTCTGTGTCTGTGTCTGTGTGTGTGTGTGTGTGTGTGTCTGTGTGTGTGTCCCGTGTGTGTGTGTGTGTGTGTGTGTGTGTGTGTGTGTGTGTGTGTGCTGTGTGTGTGTGTGTGTGTGTGTGTGTGTGTGTGTGTGTGTGTGTGTGTGTGTGTGTGTGTGTGTGCAAAGGTCTGTCTATGTCTGTAAACATCTGTGGAAAAAATCTCCCAGAAGGCCTTGCAGTTGTCAAAACAATAAAAGCATGCTGAAGCGGGAATGGCTTCCAAACTCATTTGTGTCACAGTAAACGGCTAAATCCCTTCGGTGAACGCCTTCCAGCTTTCTCTGCATTCACTGTAACATAAAGCTCCTATAACAAACATTCAGATATTTATGTATAGCTGTTTATGCTTTAATGTGATCCGTTATAGCTGAATTGCACCAAGAAATGTCCGGGTCAAATTTCACCTCATTATCAAAATATATATTACGTTACAACAATTATATGCATTGTAACAAATATTAGGCTATAATATACTGTAATAGCTATATAGTTTTATTTTTTTCCAGTTCAAATTGATAAATAAAATGATTCGATGTTTCAGATAAATTATGTTTTTATATAAGCATAAATTAATTTCAGTACAAAAATGCTTACATAAGTAATTTTTTTTCCATGCAAATTATTATTATTATCATTGAGATATTTATATAGTAATATTATTAAAATGGACAGTATTTTTGTCTTTTATAAGGATGAATTAAATTGAAATAAAAATGTTAGAATGAACATATTTCATTAAAATGTCATAGTATAAACTGTATATTACACACTATTATGTACTAATATAAGTATTTTTTTATTAAATATTATAATTATTAAATAATTACAACACATATTAGGCTGTAATATACTATAATAATACGTTTAATTTTCTCAATGCAAATTATTCATCATATTATTCTTCATATTATTATTATCATTATTATTATTATATTTTAGGAACATTTTCAGTGTTTATATAAGCACAAATTAATGCAGTGCATTAAATGCCAGGCTATAATATACTATAATAATAAGATTAATTTTATCTATGAAAATCATGATGCTGATGATGATTATTATTATTATTATTAAATATTTATAATTTATTATGATTCATATTATTATTACATTTTCAAGTAAATGTATTTTTATTTGCAAATTATTATTATTATGAACATATTTCGAAATAATATTAAATAAAATAAAATATATATATTTTTTTTTTCCCAAACATTACTTGACAGTTTTCCTTTTCAAGATTCAGATTCAAGATTCAAGATTTATTCGTCACATACACAATTATACAGAATATAACCAGCAGTGAAATGTAAGTCAGGTCCGCTCCATGGACAGTGCAATTATATGTAACACAAACACAAGAGAATATACATAATATAGGTATGAAAGAAATGAAGTAAAAATAATAATAAAATGCAATAAAATAAAATGTGCAGGGCAGCATACTGTAGACTCCATAAATAATAATATAAGCAGGAATTCACCTGTGATTCCCCCTCGTGTTGATGTAAATGCTGTGTATGTGAGATATGATTGATGTATTTCCATCCGCTTCCTCCACCGTCAGGAAATCGTGAACTTCAACTGCCGTAAGCTGGTGGCCTCCATGCCTCTGTTCGCCAACGCAGAGCCCAACTTTGTGACCGCCATGCTGACCAAGCTCCGCTTCGAGGTCTTCCAACCAGCAGATTACATCGTCCGAGAGGGAACCATCGGCAAGAAGATGTACTTCATCCAGCACGGCGTGGTGAACGTGATTACCAAAGGAACGCCCGGCATGAAACTTTCCGACGGCTCCTACTTCGGAGGTACGATGCTACTCGAATGAACCTCGTAAATTAGATGGGAATTACACCATCGCTTTACTTAATTAAACTGCTCAAATCCTCATTGATCCCCATAACATTTGAAATCGTTTAAGCCAGAAATGGTGTGACCTCTTCTATTTTAGTACTTTATAAGTATCTTAATTATATAGACGGTGAATGAATTGAACTTTAAAGGTACGTTCATGTTTGCAATTACATTTTTTTAATTTTACTTCTGCATCTGATCTGACCTTGATATTTAAATCTCTCTGTGATGTAAAAGTCTACATGTATTATTCTTGCCAGTTTATGACATAATTTAACAGACTACTTGTATTTTCTAAATATTTAAAGGTACAGTGCAGTCGTTTCTGCTGCACCAAACTGAATATAATGTTATAACTGAATATACAATATTCCCCCAAACATTGAAAGATATTCCCGTCCCAAATCTGTTCAGATAAACAGAGCAATGTTTTGAATGCACCCCGTTTTTACTCTTCTTAAAGTGGTTTACTTACAGTCGTTTCTGAACATCAAAATGACATGAGAGACGGGATTTTAATATTAAAACGATATGCTTTCCAGTCTCATCAGTGTCATCTTAAGACTAACTTCACACTGAGAACTATAACTATAACTTTGACTATATTCACGACAGACATCACAGCACTTTGTTATTCTAGTGTGCATTATTTTCTGAGCACATAATTGCAGTCGGATGATTTTGATTTGCTGTTGATGTTTTTAACATTTATCAGCTGGAAAAAAATACTCTGAAAGTGATTCAAACATATCTTTCTTCTGTGCCGTTATTGTATAGATATGGTGTGAACTTGCAAGTCTCTTATAGACAATGTTGGTTATAGTTAAGATTCAAAATTTGATGCTTTACACGGAAATTTTGCTTGAGGGTGAAATATTTTTCTATGCAGATTTTTCAGAAAATGTGTTAATATGACCTCCAGGGTTATTAACCAAAACTAAACATAAAACATATTTAATATATATATACACTGAACAAAATTATAAACGCAACACTTTTGTTTTTGCCCCCATTTTTCATGAGCTGAACTCAAAGGTCTAATACTTTTTCTATGACACAAAAGGCCTATCTTTGAGTTCAGCTCATGAAAAATGGGGCAAAAACAAAAGTGTTGCGTTTATAATTTTGTTCAGTGTATATATATATATAGGTACTTTAAATAAAATAAACTTCAACTGAAATAAAATATTAAAAAAACACATAAAAACCTTAAACATATTTAATTGCTTATAAAAATAAATTTAATGCAACTAAAATGTATAAAAGACTATATAGACAATGTAATAAATAAAAATGAACAAACTAATGTTATTTATTTAATAAAAATAAACAAATTAATAAAAAATACTTTACA
Organism: Ptychobarbus kaznakovi; assembly: GCA_027422405.1. NCBI lineage: Eukaryota > Metazoa > Chordata > Actinopteri > Cypriniformes > Cyprinidae > Ptychobarbus > Ptychobarbus kaznakovi. Next base: position 10,142 of record JAPDDN010000368.1, read on the forward strand.
CAAACCAAAACAAATATATATATATAAATATAAATTGGTTTAAAATATAATAGTATCTTAATGATATTAAATAACACTGTTGACCACACCATTAATATGAACACTTCATCATGAATCATTAAGAACTCATCTGAAACAATAAGCTTGTTTATTTGTGACAAGTCCAACCAGTAAACATTTCAAAACCAATGAAAGCGTTTTCGTTTATAGTGTGGAGAGATTACGTGTTGCTGAAACGTGTCACGTTGCTCTGTGTTAGGAAACAGTATTTGCTTCTTAAGTCGCAGTAGTCTCTGAATCCTCTGGAAAGTGAACTGTGATGTTGTGAGCTGACGGAGAGATGCTGAGGAGAGGAACACGATCCCTCTGCAGCCTTAAATCCACTTGAGTCAGCTGCAGAGGGGCAGGAGGCTCTCGGCGCGTGACCTTGGACGGGTCGAAGACAAACTGATGTCTTGTGTGGCCTGAGATCAAGGAAGAAAAGAGAGACGTGTAGAAGGATCAGTCTCAGTATTACCACAGGAAAACATGAATGCTGTTTTCACAGCTAAGACTTAATGACGTTCTCAGTCGAGCTTCAAATCAGGTGTTTCTTTAACAATTCAATGACACCAACTGTTACCATGCAGTAAGATTACAGAGATATCAAATGGATGTGAAATATCACCTCAATCAATAAAAGGGACATTTAAGTTTTTTTTGTGTTTAGACATTAGACAAATAAATTATTAAAGGGTAAATTCCATTATCAGTTGAATGGACAATGCAACCAATTAGCTATTTTTTAATTCCAATTGCAATAATAAAAAAAAATAATAATGTGATTTTTTTATAGTAACATAAATTAAACAAAATTAAAGTCAGTTTATTCATGTAAAAATGTTTATTTTTCATAATATTTTATTGAGTAGATTTATTGTAATTAACCCTTATGCTTTATGTAAACTATAGATCTATAAAATATAAAATGATGATGATCGTTTGTATTTTGACATTATTTTCAGGACAAGTAAGCACATTTCCCTCCAAATTCAATCATTTTTAAAATTCCAATTTTCTATTTCCATAAACTCAGTACAACAAATACTATATGCTATAATATTAATTAGAAGTATTAATTCGACATGTAGCATCACCGCGTTCGAGTCTCAGCTCGTGGATCTTTCCTGATCCCCCCCCCCCTCTTCCACATCAATACTACTGTCCTATCAAATAAAATGCAAAAACAACACAAAAAAAACATTTAGTTAAACCTTTAGCAATTTTGTTTGTGTGGTTTTGCCATTTTTAAATAGGTATTTTTATTAATTTATTGAATTCATTGATTTTAGTAAAACTAGAAGAACTATGTAAAGCTAGTAGAACTAGTAGAAACATTGGAACTAGCTGAAATAGAATACATTCCATTGATTTTTTATTGTATTACAGTTATGGTTTATTTTAAGTAACATTAATGTTTTTTATGGTTTTAGTTTTAGTTGATTATAATAGCCCTGACTTATTTGTTCTCCATATTTGAGAGACTTTTCTTCATTGCAGTATAATTTGTGTATGCATACATGGATTTTAAAGGTGTATAATCAGAAGAAAGAACAAATTAGCTGCAAGTGAGGTTTTGTGCTCATGTGTTTGTCCACACAAGGCTTTGTGTTGCGTGTGTGTGTGTGTGTGTGTGTGTGTGTGTGTGTGTGTGTGTGTGTGTGTGTGTGTGTGTGGTGTGTGTGTGTGTGTGTGTGTGTGTGTGTGTGTGTGTGTGTGTGTGTGTGTGTGTGTGTGTGTGTGTGTGTGTGTGTGTGTGTGTGTGTGTGTGTTAACCTTTATGTCCATACCTATGATTGTGGATTTAATTTACCGCCTTTGGTTTGATGAATAACCCGGCTCCGCATGAACGCCGTTGGATGACGAAGTTCTCTAACATGAACTGAGGCTTCCAAGGTTGTGAATTGGATTTTCTGGATTGATCTAGAGCGCAGACAGGGAAATGGACCGAACACACAGAGGACCATGATGGATGGGTCAGGACTTAATACACAGAATGACACACAACATGTACGATAAATGACGTTTATTATCTTCGGAGGCTATTACGGGTTATTTCTCTCCCATCCTGAGGAGCTAGATGTTTCATAGTTGTGCTTCAATATCATATGGGGTGAGTTTAATCCCAAGAAACCTGTGTGTGATCTTCTAAATATAGACACAAAGTAACCTTGCGCATTCACCATGAAACAAGGCCGTATACGGTATATATATATATATATATATATATATTACCAGTCAAAAGTTTGGAATAGTTTCTTGAAATGTTTTTGAAAGAAATATTTGCTCAACAAGGATGCATTTATTTTATAAAAATACAGTAAGAACAGTAATATTGTGAAATATTATTACTATTCAAAATAACAACTGCTTTATATTGTAATATATTTTATAATGTAATTTATTTCTGTGATTTTTCAGCATCATTACTCCAGTCTTCAGTGTCAGATGATCTTCAGAAATCATTCTAATGCTGATTATAATGTTTTTTTTTTAAATAAATTTAAAATATATTCTAATAGAAAACAGTTATTTTAAATTGTAATAATATTTCACAATATTTCTTTTTTTTTTTTGCAAATAATGGCAGACTTGTTATGGAAGACTGTTTCTTCCGCGGAATAAATAAAAAAGTAATTGCAACTGTTTATCTGACAATGTTGACTTTTTCTCACAATTCCAAGTTCATATCTCGCAATTTGACTTTTTTCTTGCAACTGTGACTTTATATTATGCAATTCTGAATTTATAAATCTATAATTCTGAGAAAAAAAGTCAGAATTGAGAGAAAAAAACATTATAATTGCAAGAAACAAGTCAGAATTGTGAGTTTGTATCTTGCAATTCTGAGAAAAAAGCCAGAATTGTGAGATAAAATGTTGAAATACCATTTCTTTCCCCAGTGGCAGAAATGGGCTTCCATAGCGTTTCAAACCAGTATGACTTTTTTCTGTGAAACACAAAATCACATTTTGTTCACACAATGAAAGTCAATACGTTTGGGCCCCAAATGTTCTTTAAAATATCTTTTAGAGTTCCACAGAAGAAAGAAAGTGACAAGAAGTGAATTATAGCAGAATATCAATTTAAAATAGGATACGGGAAAGTATTTTAGCACTGAAATAATTACACCCTTCATTTTTAAGACATGAGAGCTCAATAAAGCAGGAATATATTCACCACTTTGTAATAAGCATTCAAATCACATACTTTTGAATGAAGTCTGATAAAGTTGAATTACTTTCCGCAGGCAGATATTTAAATTCACACCCTGATCAATGGAGGACTCTTCAGGGTTTCGGATTTAAAAACACTCGGCATCAAGAAAAGGTCACAAAGCTCCTTTCCCCAAATGAAGGGTTTTTAATCATTCTGGTGCTCTTGAATCTTAAATGTGTGTGTTGTTTCCTCTCTGTCAGAGATCTGTCTGCTGACGCGAGGCCGGCGTACGGCGAGTGTGCGAGCGGAGACCTACTGTCGCTTGTATTCGCTCTCCGTGGACAATTTTAATGAGGTTTTGGAGGAGTATCCCATGATGAGGAGGGCTTTTGAGACTGTAGCCATTGACCGACTGGACCGCTTGGGTAAGCAAAACATGAAACACCTTCTCAAAGAACAATTATGTGAACATTTTAATGCCTTACAGGATTATTCAGGGTTAAATACAGCTTAAGCTTTATGGACGGCATCGGTGTTAACACAATATTGACATGTCGATAATGTTGAGCTTGTAGAAAAACAACAGAAAACATGTTAACAGTAATGCACTTTGTCTCATTGACTTCTAATGTAAATGTTCCGGTGGGTTTAAAAGCAGGTCTGATGTCGTACTTAGCCATGCACAGTATAAACAATCATCACAGTCTTTAAACAGGGTAACTGCTAGATATTCAAGAAATAAATAGGATAAAGAAATAAATTACTCAAATCTATCATAAGAACAGGGAAATTGCTCACAGCAGGCGGACTCCGACTGTCTTAAATTCACCGCAGTAAATGTGTTGTTTATTACGAAGGCAGTTCTTTAATGCACTTTGAATGCTTTAGCAGGCATACATTTAAAAACCACTGATCATAAAGTGTTTTAGTGTGCTAATTCACTCTCTGAGATGTTGTCCCTCAAAATGCATGTTTAGAGAACTTCTGTTAAAATATGATAGTGTATAGAAAAATGAGATGAACTCACTAAATGATGTCAATAACAGACCGGCCGGTTGTTGAATGACTGGTCAACCATCCTGATCCATACCTATTGTTAAATGAGTTGTACAATTGCATAAATCATCAATTTAAAGTTGGACTCCGGAATATTCCTTTTGTATCAAGACTTTCGTTTCCACTAGACTTTCATTGTATGAAAGAAATTATGATTTTTGTGAGGATGTATTGCACTAAAAGGTGCTATTATGAGTTTTCCGTTACTTTTTCTGTGTCTGTAAGGTGTATCCACTTGAACAGATGTTTTTTAAAACCAGTGAGTAAGTGATTCAGTATGTTTTCTAAACATTTTCAAATTAAAACACACTTATAAAATCATAAACTGAAACATTAATGTATTTATTTGATAATATTGGTTACACTTTACTTGAAGGGGTGTGCATAAGACTGACATGACACATGTCATGAATATGAAGGTTTTTATGCATGTTTATGACAACTGTTATTAAGTGTCATTCACTCAGTTATGTCATTTTTAATGAAAAGATGACATTGTTTGAGATGTCTTTGTTATGGGCTAGGGTTAGGGGTAAGGGTTAGGGTTAGGTCAAATAATGTCATCTTTGCACTACAAATTACATAACTGAGCGAATGACACTTAATTACAGTTGTCATAAACATGCATAAAAACCTTCATATTCATGACATGTGTCATGTAATGATTATGAAGGTGTCATGTCAGTCTTATGCACACCCCTTCAAGTAAAGTTTTACCATAATATTTCTTACAGTAAATGTATTAGCATGTTTGTAGTATTAAGCTTGATGAATGCGATCAAAAAAATCAAAATAAATACTGGGATTAAATACTTGTCTTCCTGCCGTGTTGTAGAAAGAGTCCAAATTATGTTTATTTCTTTTTTTTTGTGAATCAAATTGTATTTTAAATTTTTTGGAAAATGTGAAATAATTCTGTACTTTTTAAGCCGTGTTAATGGGAAGCAGAAGTGTACCATACACATGGAAAATGCCAAATTTTTGTATCTCTCATTGCAGGAAAAAAGAATTCCATCCTAACGAACAAAGTGCAGGATGACTTAAACTCCGGCATCTTAAACAACCACGAGAATGAGATGATTCAAGAGATCGTGAAGTACGACCGCGAGATGGTGAAGTTGATCGACCTGCAGCGCCCGCGCGCCATGTCCATGACGCCCTCCATCCCCGGCGGGATCTTTGCTCCGCATGGCCAGTCGCAGGGCGGCAGCTCTGCCATCGCTAGTCTACAGCAGGCGGTGGCCATGAGCTTCTGTCCCCAGTTCGGTCCGATGGTGGGTCCCAGCACCATGCAGTCGCCCCGGATGGTGCGGCGGTTCCAGGTAGTGAAAAGCCTTGCTAGCCCGGTGGCGGTTTCTCCTCAGCTGGGGCTTGGCGCACTCGCCGGTGTCGCTATGGTCAGTCCGCCAGTTCAAAGCCCGCTAGTGGTGGCGGGCGGACGAACTTTCCAGTACGGGAGCGGCCCAATGGGCGTGCGCTCCGGATCTCAGCTCTCACTCATCCAACAGCACCTCCCCAGTCCCACACGACCCAAAGGAACCCAACCATTGCAACAAACAGGGAGCCTGACCCAAGACGCCAGAGCCCTGTCGGCTTCCCAACCCTCCCTGCAACAAGATGGCACTCCACCCGTCGCTCCCAGTCCATCGCCATCACCCTACGTCTCCTCGACGTCGATCGGCCCACCTCAAGTTCCCCATCCTGCCATCCCAGGGCCTTCTGGAGTCCGGAGCGTAGTTCTTCAGAGAATGGCGCTGCCTCACCAGGCGTCCACAGCTGCGGTTGGGAATTACCCATCTATGCCACCCGCTACAGGCACTCCGCCCACCGTAGCGGGACCGGACTCGGTTATTCGCAAGAAAGATTCGATAGTCAGCCTTCCTGAGACGGACTTCACAGCCAGATCCCGGCTATCGTCCAACCTCTGACGAGAACTCTGAGACTCTTTGCGATATAATTTGTGAGTCACAGTTTGTTCTTTTTGCTCAAGTCCCGCGCTCGTATGTTGGCTTTTCATAGGAACCAAAGGGAGGGCGTTCAGACAGACTTAAGGTGTGGTCACATTTACAGAGATTTTGCCGGTGAAATTAAGTCTTTCCAGATCTCGTACGATCGAGAGTTTCGCGCCCAGTTGGTCTTTTGAATTCACCACGTTGACCAATGAAGCGGCATGTTTTGAGAGTTTTGTGCTTTATACATTGCTACGCTGTTGACGAATTTTGCTGAAATATCGCGAATGTGACCTCACCTTTACCGCTACTAGATTTAACGTCTTCGCTATGAATAGATTCACGAGGTCGGATGCCTCGTTAGTGTAGCTAGTGCCGCCCATGTACAGCTTCAGATGCCTCTTAATATATTTGTCTTTATCGTCTCGAGTGAAAGGGAAAGATCCTGTCGAGTGTTACTGTGGTGTTTTCTGTAGAGTTCATTCAATGCAATCGGGCGAGAAGAAAATGTAGGGTCTTGCAAGAGATGACAACGATGAGATTTGGCGCCTTGCGAAAGTGTTTAGGAACGTCTCCATTCTTTCTGTATAAGCTCTACTTGTAGCAATCTAATTACTTGTCTTTCACTTTGTTGTAAAATATCGATTAAAAAAAACAAGTGTTATGGACCGCTGGTCGATCTTATATCTTAATGTAAATAAAGAGGTAAAAAGGGGAAAAAATAAGTTAATAATAAAAAACACACACAATTGTATTTACTGGAAAACCAAAGTTGAGCTTGAACACAAGTTTTGGTTGTGTCTGTGTCAACTGAGAAAAACAAGTCAAACGAAAACGTCCTGTATTTACCTGCCTTGATTCTGAGTTTAGAAGCCATATACATGGTCTGTGTGTGCGTGCGTGTGTTTGTGCACATATGCTTATTATTCGTTTCATTTATAAAACTGTTTGATCGAACGGGAGTGTAATGCTTGCATTTTTACGTGTCGATAAAGGCAATACTTCACTGCATCGGGATTGCACTGAGAGTCGAGACTTGAATGCAATGGGTCGTTTAAATTAGCAGGCAAACCAAAATAATCATGCTGTTTTTTGTGATCCATGTTGATCTGCACATGCAATATAATTCTGCAATATTCTCGCCCTGCCTTTTATACGAAAGCTTCATATAGCAGCATAAGCAATTTAATCAGAGTTATTCAGAAAATGTTCGAAACCTCGTCTTTTAAGATACAGGATAAATAGTTGAACTGGTTATGTTATGAAATTTGTCCTCGTTTTCTAAAGTTACATTCTTTGTCACTTTATGTTTGGGGTCTACAGCAGTTGTGCGTTTCAGTGATGGAAACAGGTTTTATGATGTGTTATAGCTCTCTGTGTTGGTTCTTATTTTATTGTTGGGAAGTACTACAGTCACAATAAATAGAAAAAAATCACAATTTTGAGGTCAGAGAGGTTGGTTATTCCAGCGTAGACCTTAAAAAGTGTAATATTGAATTAAAAATGTAATAATATAAAAATAAAAAAGACAATATTAGCTATATAATATAAAATTATTGTAAAAATATAATATCTTCTATATCTATTTATTTATTCTATATTTTACAGTTAAACAGTGACCTTTTTATAACATTGCCTGTTGTGTTAAAATAGACCCTGATTTGCACAAATGACTGAGTATCTAAAACATGCTGCATATTAATGGCCTGTAAAGGTAATAGAACGTTTGTGCGTGGGCTCAGTTTGCAGGCTTGTGAACGCGGGCTGGATCGTTGATTTGTTGATTGCTTGTGAACAGATGTAAACTATTGGGTTGATTTACGAACTGAATGTAGTTGTTTGTTTCATTTGTCAACTGCTGCAGATTTTTCTCACTTGAACTTGTAAATATGACGCTGTAAATTATTTTATGTGCAAACCCGGGCAGTAACATAGGAAAAATGATTTTAGAAAAACAAAAAGGAGATTGGTGCATAATGGGTTTTGAATGTATGCCAAGTGGCATTATTGATGTGACCTGAGTATTAACAACTGCCATGTAAATAGATCAGTACTAATTCATGCAAAATGGAAATCGTGTGTATTTGCCGATTATTTGTTGCGATCACGTCTTAAGTACTTTAATCAGATAAGTCTAGAATGCTTTTATTTTTCTAAGTCTTGTTTCTAACGTGATCCGTCTCTGGATTATATTAACACAAAGCACTCTGTGTCCCATTAGCGCCCTCTATAGGACAGGTATCATCACATTCCCCAGTTGTGCTGGATGAATTTGAGATCGTGGGACTTGTGCGATTGAAATCGACAGCTTAATCAATTAAAACAAAAACAAACATTGACAAGATTCCATTCAACAACAGTGTATTGATTACTTTTGATTTTATAATATACAGTAAGCCTGCATTTACGCTGCTGATATGCACAGATCAGATCATGTTGCATGCATGTTTGTGCAAGGGCACAAACACAAGCGATCATATTTGTTTCCATTTGATTTGGGTCACTTTCAATTGTGGTTCTGAATCTGATGTGTGTGGTCATCTGGTCAACATCTAAGCAATTGTGTCCAGTGGTCTAAAATCATCACTTGGTGCTTTTCTAAGATTAGTGAATGCATTGGAATTGCATTGTGTCCCAACGGAATAGTTCAGCCAAAAAATACAAAAAATTGCTGAATATTTGCTCACCCTCAGGCCATCCAAGATTTTTTCCAATGTTTCTTCATCAGGACAAACATTTTACATTTCTTCAATTGCTCACCAAGATCCTGGATGGGTGTGTTTTGGCTAGAATACATTATTTTACATTTAAAAAGCCATAATGATGGATTTGTCCATTCATTGAGCAAGTGATGTAATGCAAAATTTCTCTAAATCGGTTCAAATGAAGAAACAAACTCAGCTACATATTGAACGGCATGAGGTGAGTACATTTTCATTTTTAGGTGAATGTAAACATATTAGATCTGTGCATTAGGCTTTGCATTGTAAAGGCAGCACAACACCACATCTACACTGGAAGCAGAAAAAAAACATAACTGGTATAAAATGTACTTTTACTGGAACATCACAAATTGGCTTTGAGGTAATGTTCAAACATTTAACCCTGTAAAGCCTGACATATTAAATAAGTCAAACATTTTGGAGAAAACAAAGTTTATTGAACCTTTATACAAAATATAAAAGTCTAAAAATTAAGTCATATTTGCTTGTATGGCTTATAGAGTATGATACAGTGAGAATATGGAGCTCATGCAACTCATGATTCAGAGGCTCAAACTGAGCAAACATATGCAATTTGGTGCAGACGGCAAACATTAAGATAATAGCTTGTAATATAAATCGATTAAATCTTTATAACAGTATAGCAGACTACCTATCTCTCAATAATATGTCTTGTAAAGATAATATTTAAAAGCATATGTTTGATGATCAAAACATATAATGCAATGCAATACATTACAATGATGACTGAAAGATGAACAAATAAACTTTCCTCGATTGATCATATTTGATACTCATAATTTAACATGATTTTTCTAAACAGAATTTTAAAGAATTGTAAAAATAATCGAAAGAAGCTAAAAAAAAACAGTCTAAACTATCAGGCGACAGAAGGCATGTAGCAGACCGTGTACAACAGGTTTAACAGCGTATAACATATTATACAGTAGGCAAATTTATAGTGTTATACATAGTATACAGTAAAATAGGTTTACATTTTCATCCAAAGCAAGTTACATTGCATTTAAGATATGGATTTGATCAGACCATGCATTCTGGGAATCAAACCCATGACCTTGGTGTTGCAGCGCCATGCTGTTTGAGCAACAGGAATGCAAGAAGTTAAATTAATAAAATAATAATTTTATTTAAAAAAACAAATCGTCTGAAGAAGCCATGCAAAAAAAGAAACAAGGCATTTGTCATCTGATAGCATGTTGCTTCCATTGTAAACAGCTCTGTTGATTATAATGGCGGCTTTTTGGTTTTAAAGTTTAGCGGCGCAACGCTTGCATCCAGTGTAGATGCGGTCTAAAGCCATGATTTCAATCAAACCTAAAAAAGCCCCTCACTGAACCTCCACAAGCATCTCCTGTAACATAAGAGTCCGATGATATTAATCTGAGAAAGGAAGCTAGGAAATGACAGTCCGTTGACCGATGAAACTTTATCACAGGATTGCAATGTAATCTCTCGTCTTTGGTTTCTCAGTAAAGGCACATTCTGTTTCCTGCGAATAAACCTTTCAGTTAGGGCTTTATGTTCTCGCCCAAGGACACTAGCCGTGCTTTAATTCGTCTCAAGCGTGGTCGATAAGGACGGGTATGGCAGTGAATGTATGCGAATAACTGGACCGTTTTAATTACACATGTACACACGTTTTATCCCTAATTAAGCTGCTGTCTGATTGTTCGAATGGAGATCGCAGCCAAATGTGAGTATTGTACCGTCGCTCCACGGCAGACTCATATAGTACCCGCTCACGCTCTCACCGCAGGCCTCGTCTGCCGTTCAGTCATCTGTGTGGAAACCGTGACCGTTCTGCTTTTCCAGTGCGGAAAGACTGGCAATCTTCCCTGCTAGCGCTTGAAGGACAGGCGGACAGATTGACTGAACATTCCTCCATATTTCCCGGCATCAAATGTAAATCAGGGTGCTTTATGTTTCTGTCAGGAGAAGTGGTTTTCTTCTTCTCTCTTGTCTGTCTGGTTCTTTCTTCTGTTTTGACAGTGTGCCCCAATGCACAATGTACTGTAAATACCTAGTGCCTAGTATATCTAGTTTCCAAATAGTCTATTTTTAGTCGTATGTGGCTCTACGAAAGACAAAATGCAAAGTTTATGTGTCTTTTCTTTTTGAAAGGAAACGTTCACCCAAAAATGATTCGCTTTAAAGAATCTTCTCGCAGCTCTTTTCTATACAAAGTTCATTGTGAATAAAGTTCACTGTTTATCAGACTACAAAAAAACACTAAATTAACAAATATATAAAAACAACCTTACAATGAAAAACAATTTCTTAATCAGTATTTTTGTCTTGTTTTCCAAATATTTACATATTCTTAAACCAATATATGATTTCTTGAACTACTTAAAATATTAGGTCAATTTATTAATGTATCAAACTTATGTGAGTTTGTTTAAAATAATGAAAACAAATATCTGCCAACGGGTTTTTAAAAAAGTAGACTTTAATCAAAGTCTCACTTTCAAATACAATTCATATGGACAAAAATATTAATTTTCATACCGCACTCAGATATTTTTGTTCTCGTTTTTAAGCAAAAACTTTAATTAATAATTATTTAATTTAGTAATTTTGCTTTTTAAGTAAAAGTATTTTTATTTAAGAATGTATTTATATTAAATTTGTAATGTAAAATAAGACTACACACACACACACACACACACACACACACACACACACACACACACACACACACACACACACACACACACACACACACACACACACACACACACACACACACACACACACACTTTTCTTTTAGTTTTAGTTATTTTCTTAATTTATAATTAATAAGTTAAACTAATTGAAAATGAGAAGTGTTGCCTTGGCAACCAGCTAAAATAAAATTGGTTTTAGGCATTTTATTTTTATTACTAAACGTTTTAATGTTTTTTTATGGCTTTAGTTTTAGTAGTTAACTATATTAACCCTGGTGCAGTGAATGATTCATGCATTATAGTCAATATCTTATAAACTTAGGCTGTTATTTTCAAGTAAATAAACTCGTTTCTGTTGTTTTTGGAGCTTGACAGGCATTCATCTCTGAAAGTGAATGAATAAACTGCGTGAAGATTCTTCAGAAATTCTCCTTTTATTCTCCACAGAAAGAAAAATAAGAGTATACAGATTTGGAACCGCATAAGGGAGACTAAATACACAACATTTCCACTTTTGGGTGAATTAATCCTTTAATGTTGCAATATATGTACAGTAGCTGCTAATTAGTGTTAGCGAAACGAATAACCCAGCATAACCTCCTCGTGTGGGGAAACACGACTTGCACATTTCTGTTTGTCTGGAACCCTGAGCCGCATGTCTGTATACCGTACAATGAGTGGGATCTTTAATGGGACCGTTGTTTTGGCCAGATTTGACTTTAGCACAGGTCTGGTAAGAGGTTCTGGGGCTTTTGCTGTTGCAGTTCATAGACATCACAGCAGATTCAATGATTATGAGACTTTCTAGCACATGTAAGAGATGGAAAGACTGTGTTATTAGTCATTTCAAAACTATTTGTAATGCAAAGGATGTTATCATGTGAACAAATGTTACATATAAATGGCAACTGCGATAAGATGTTACAATTCCAGCATGAGGTTCCAGCATATGACATTACTGCAATCCTTGGGATACTAATTTATAACAGTTTTTATTGAAGTCAACAAGAAATGGCATCTGCAGTGCATTTCACTTCCATAATGTGATGTATTTGTGAGTGCAGCAGGATTTCGGCATTTGCTTGGGATGGTGTAAAGTTGGTTCCTTACCTGGAATGGAAAGCGAGATTGGATTATTACACAGTACTTCTCTTGTCCTGAACTCTGGGATGTAAAGACTGAAGGTCAAGGTCAACCTCCAGAGCATCTTCGCCTATTTTAATTGTGATGCTTTTTATTTTCAAATCTATTGCTGTAACTTTCCATATATTTCCACTCTTAAAAATCAAGGCTTTTTTGACATCTATGGATCCAAAAAATTAACATTTAGCATGGTATTTAAATATTTAAAACGTTCTTCAAACTAACAAAAAAGTTTCTAACTGTTCACTGAACGTTTTTGGGGGACCAGGGTGGGGGGGAAGCAAAAATGGTTCTTTAATGATATCGCTGCATTAACGATTAAGAATCTTTTGTGTAATGAAAAGATTACAGGGATTTTAACGGGTTTTCTGGAACCATGAAGAACGTAAAGGTTTCTGAACACTTTGGATCATTTGTAAGGCCTGAATTGCTGAAGCGCTGTCAGATGGAGAACAGCAGCAATGTCTTGTAACTTCACGACTCGTTTTGTGTATTTCTCTTTAACATGCGGCCGCAGCTCTGTTCTGAAACGTGATTTTATATGTAACTGTTCTTGTTTGAATATTCACGTGGGACCTTCCAGCGTTGTCTAAGTGTTAGTGTAGCGTCAGAAAGTTTTTTAACAAGAACAAACTGACTTTGATAGTGCAAATATATCCGTATTACCGTGACTAGTGTTCTGTCTTCAGTACCGCGTGTCTCTCTTTCTGTCCGCTGTCGTTTCCCAGACTCTTCCACAAGCCGCCCAATTAAACGTGATTCAGTGAAACGTCGGATTAGGCTGCTGTGGATTTAATGGATCCGGATTTGTGTCTATTTGTGCTGACCCAAACCCAGCGAAAGCTCTGATGTGGCTAATGCCGCGGTGTCCTCTGCCTGTTATTCATTTCCTTTCTTTCTGTATGGATAACGAAGAGATGTTTGTTTGTCTCGCTTACAGTAGCGTCAGGTCAGATATCAGATACCACGGTGTTCTGACATATACCATGGTACTATTTGATTTAGCACACCATGCTGTGTAATTGGTACAAATAGATCTCACAATTTCGTTAAAGAAAAATTGGGATTATTGTAACTATCCAAAGTAAGGTTTATGTTTCTGAAAAGACAAGGTTTTATACTTTTTTGTTTTTTTTACAAGATTCTCAATCCGCTTTATTCAGTTATTATTTTGATCCTAGTGAACTTCAACAATACATTATAGAAAAAAATTATAATAATTTAATTTTATTTCGTTTTTTATTTTTTTAATTACTGTATTTTTTATTAAATATCATTTTGTATTTATAAAAAAATTAGTTTTATAAACATATATAGAACAGCCGTTTGCCATACTGCAATTTGGATTGCAGACAATTATATTAATTTATTTTTCTCGTTTAGTATTAAATGTTTTATATTATATATTTATAATTAAATCAAGGATGCATCAAATTGGTCATATTTAATATGTTTATTTCGTTAAATCACAGTCTGTTATCATATTAGAATTAGGATAGAATTTTAATTCATTATTAAGTGTGCGTCCCTTCAAAGAATATGGTATTATTAGTTTCACTTAGTATGTTTTTATGGTAAACCCGTGGTGCTGTTTTTAAGCGATGTGTCTGGCATTGCTGCTGTACTCCTGCTGATAATGTGTTATATTTTTGAGAATGTGTGTTTCACTGCAAGAGTCTGTGTGTGTGTGTGTGTGTGTGTGTGTGTGTGTGTGTGTGTGTGTGTGTGTGTGCGTGTGTGTGTGTGTGTGTGTGTGTGTGTGTGTGTGTGTGTGTGTGTGTGTGTGTGTGTGTGTGTGTGTGTGTGTGTGTGTGTGTGTGTGTGTGTGCGTGTGTGTGTGTGTGTGAGTCCCTCCTCTGAATGCACTAGCACTCACTCCATTGTGATTTCGCACTCACTCCGTTGTGTGGATATTAGTCCGCCGTCCCGTTTGAAGGTCACTCGAGGTGCACCGGGCTAGAGCGGTTTTGGTCCAGTTGGCAGCATGATGAGTCTCTGGCAGCCGCTCCGTCACCCTGTGCACCAGAATCGCTCCTGCATCAGACCCATCATCCCTCTTATTAAGCCATAATGGTCCCAACTCCAATCGTCCTGCTTGCGTCATTCAGAGAGCCACGACAGCCTTGTTCTCATAACTACCCATAGTTCCAGCCATTTTCATTCGGTTTTTAACAGGACTAGAGGGGGAAACAAAATCGCTGCTCGTGACACCTCCTACACAAGCTCAACATGATAATCTGCTTGTAGTTTATGACCCGTGGTGATGTCGTGCCGAATCCAACCTCTCATCAACATACAGCCCCTGATGAACCACCATGATCATATAAATACAGTCAAATTTCATTTGTTCACATCGGTTTTAATGTCTTATACTATTTTGTCTGGCTAAAACTCTAATTTTGTCAAAATATGAATTTAAATTAAAAAATGTAAAAATTCTAAAATGTTTAATTCTTTTTTTTTTTAAATATATATATAAAATAAGATTTGAAAGGTATTTTCATGCACCTTGCAATTTTGTAATACATTTAGCCATTTTAATGTTCATTTTTTTCCATTTGGGATCTTAAAATAATACAAAAAGTATACATTTCAACTGAATATCATGATGTGATTTTAAGAACAATATTATCTCCAGATGATGTGGTTTTTAACAGATGTTTTGGGGGTGTAAGTGTGCACACTGAGATTTAAAAGACACCAATTTGCGTACTTTAATGGTTAATACAGTAATCTTTATATAGGGTTTAATTTTTCTGTGTAGGCTCCGAATAGAAAACCCAAAGGAGTCATTTAGGGGTCCAGGGAGGTAGAATTTGGCATGAATAGAGTTGCTTGTTTTATTTAAGTTAGTGACACTACAAAAACTCTGCCAGCTGATGTCTATGACTGCAACACGCAAAGTCTCCTGCTAATGATTATTACTCTTTTTCAGTAATCTGATACATCAGTGACAATGTTGTTGAAGCGTTCCTTACAAATTATGACTTGTTGTGCAATAAAAGATAACATTGGCATACAAAATGATGTTGTTTTGCGGATTTCATTTGCCTCCTGTCATGTTTTTCACTAATATTTAACTATTTCGTTATATCTGGCACCAATCAGTTGTTTTTGCATGTGCAAGCAGGAAAATGTGATTTGATTTCTATGCATCATATTTGGATCACTTTCTAATACGGTACTCGATATGATTAATCTGGTCTGGTCGTCTAGTACATGACTTAAGGAACTAGTGCAACGTGGCCACTGATGCTTTCTTCAGAGAAAAAGTCCATCTGCTGCTGTTCTTTCACATCATAATCCACCGGGATATTTGTTTCGGACTGTTTTGGCACAAATGGTGCTTGATCTGTGCATATTTTTCTGCTGATTCAGACGAGATTAATTTTTCACTGGAGAAAGCAATATTATGGAGGACTCGTTTGACATTAAAAACTTGAGATATTTGGTGATCTGTTAGCACAGGTTTTGTTCATTTTGGAACTGATTGTAGGCTTTACTGATGAGAGCTTATGCACTTTTGAGTGAATATTGCCAAAATGATTGACTTAAGCCCTATTCGGACGGTAATTGTTTCTCATGGCAACATAAGCAATTTGCAATGTTTACAAGGTTTAGTCAGTGATTTTACTGCAGTCTGAATCCAGAATGACTGTGTTTTTCTCTCAACACCCGTTTTGACGAACACCAAAGTTGTGCAGTAATTTAATTGCCATCTGAATCCACATATCTGAGTTTACAAGAAGAAAGCGATTCAAATTCAATGTTTAAATCCGTTTTTATCACTGCCGAACACCGTACAGTAACTGTAGCACTTCACTGTAATTTGTATGCATATTTATTACTGAAAATAAATAATTACATAACTGAAATGCTGGAAACTATTTACAAGAACAATATTTCATAGCTGCTCCACCACAACGAGTGGGAGATGTTAAGTACAAAAACAATGAAAAGAAAAGAAGAATGTAAACTTTTGAAACTGAAATGGGTTATTAAATGCAATAAAATTGTTTAAAATATGTATTATATAGGCCTACAATCACAGACATAAAAATACAAACCAAGCAGCTTTATGTTTTTCTCGTGTAAATAAAAGGTAGCATCTTCTAATCTCAATGACATCCATCATTTTAAGAGATAAACTGCAAGACAGGAAACCATTTCAACTATAGCGCATCTATTTTCCTTTTTTTAAAGAATTTGAATAATCAAATAATAAATAGGATATTATTAAATATGAATGTTATTCGTATTATTCCAAGCATATTACATTTGTATCACAGAACTCGCTTCTCCATAAATTCTGAATAAATCACCATCCAAATCCATGAGTTTTATCACTGAGGTGCCATGTTAATTATTATTATTATTATGATTTTTTTTCACTTAAAAACTGCATGAGCTCTGATCAGTGAGGTCTGAGATGAATCAGTTCCAAAAAAGAAATACACAAAACAAGTTATCGTCTCCACTGTCGAAATGCCCAGAACAGGTAATAAGTGTACAGTATGTACTGCATTACGCTGTTGTCTAAGTTGTGTGACTGTGTGGTTCCTCTACACCTCTGGTGATCAGATTCCCCGTCACGTCCTCTTTGTCTTCTGCCCGTCCTCTCCACTTCTCCCATTATTTCAGGGGCAAGTGATGAAATGCTAATTTTGACATTTAGAATTGGGCTGAACTCAGGCCGAGTGATGAATGAGACGGAGCCCATCAGACCCAAACACCACCACGTATGAATCTCCCAGCCTGGATTCTGGAGAATCTTTCTCTTATTTATCAAAAAGACAAAAAAACACAAACAAAAGTGGAAGAGTTCACTGATTTATGGAAATAGGCCAACATGATACGATGAAAACAAGCAGAACAGAGGGTTGTTTTCCTTGAGAGTGATGCCGTAAATCCCTACCAATAAATTAGCCCTTGTTTTTCAGCTGATAAACATCAAAATCTCTAATTCATCACGCTGTCCAAGATGTAAACATTGGCCTAGTTTTCCCGGCTGCATGAATCGGTATGACTAATATGGCCCAGAGCGGCACACGCGGTTTCACAGGATCACTGATAAAGCTGTCCTGCATATGTGTGTTTGTGTAACCCCCCCGGGTCCACACCACCACAACTCGTTCGTGTTCCAAGCGGGTCTCGAACCCGGGATTCCGGTGCGGGAGGCAGGCGCTCTAACAAGGAACGCCAAAGGCTACAGCCTCTAGCGTCAGTCGCTAGAGCGCCTCTTTTTGAGGTCAGGAGAGTGAGGTTTACACACAGCCCTTACTGGCATACATCCGTTACACTCACCCCCCTAAACCTCACTCCCATCCGGGTCACGGCACCAATGTAACCCCCCCGGGTCCATACCACTACAACTCGTTCTTGTTCCGAGCGGGTCTCGAACCTTTTGGGAGGCGGGAGCTCTGGGAGGAGTCAGGCTACAGGCTGTGCGTTGCTAGAGATCTTTTTTGAGGTCAGGAGAGTGAGGTTTACACACAGCCCTTACTGGCATACATCCGTTACATTTGCGTCCAGCTCGCTGCATTGCTGTCATTGTTCTTGCTCATAGATGTGTGTGGGAGTGAGTCCTTGGACTGACCTCAGCACTGACACACTCCACTGGGAGGCTTTGAGACACAGACACCTCATCACTGATGCAGCAAAGCCGCCGCCTACAGAGAGAGAGAGAGAGAGAGAGAGAGAGAGAGAGGCTCTGTACCAAACACATCACAGGTGCTGTCCTGACACAAAGGCTGCTGTGGAATCTCAAGGCTTTTTCAGACCTGTAGATCCTTTGCTTTCTTCTGAAACATGGACTTTATTACAGTGTGGCATTTTGTTCTTGGTTTAGTTCACCAAGTAAATTTAGTAAATCATGTCCACACACTAAGAACTGATTACCCTGTTTTAGTACAGTATCTGGCCAGGTTGGATAAAGATGAATTCCCTCATTTTAGTAAATTGTAGCAATAAATTAAGAATTTGTTCCTTATTTTAGAAAATATGGCCATGTTGTACTAATTCATTTCCTCATTTTAGTAAATCGTGGCCATACATTAAGAATGTATTTTTTAGTTTTAGTAAATTTGGCCACATTGTACAAATTAATTTCCTTGTTTTAGTACATTTTGGCCATGAATTAAGAATTTGTTCCATAGGTTTGGTAAATTTGGCAACACTTTACTAATTAATTTCCTTGTATTAGTAAATTGTGGCCATAAATTAAGAATTTGTTCCTTAGTTTAGAAAATCTGGCCACATTTGACTAATTAGTTTACTCATTTTATAATAATGTGGCCATAAATTAAGAATTTGCTCCCTCGTTTTAGTAAATCTTTCCACATTGTACTAATTAATTTCCTCGTTTTAGTAAATCATGGCCATGACTTAAGAATATGTTCCCTTGTTGTACCGAATTAAGCCGGAAACAACGGTTTGAAGTTTAAATTGTCATAATTATGGATTTGTTTCTTACAAACACACAGCTTTTTGCTTCACAAGACATTAATTGATGGACTGGATTACTTGTGGATTATTATGATGTTTTTATCAGCTGTTTGGACTCTCGTTCTGACGGCACCCATTCACTTCAGAGGATCCTTTGGTGAGCAAGTGATCGAATGCTACATTTCTACAAATCTTTTCTCACGAAGAAACAAACTCATCTACATCTTGGATGGTCTGAGGGTGAGTACATTTTCAGTAAATGTTCATTTTTGGGTGAACTATTCCTTTAAGGACATCCACAGTCATGTGACCTTTGCTAGAATGCTTATTTGGTCATGAAATCTCCTCTTTTACGTTCAACAGTGTAAGCAGTATTAAACCCCCTTCCTAATGTAGGTCATCTGTTAATGCAGTAAGTCCGGTCCAAACGTGTGAAATAAAGCTCGGTCCAGAATTACTGGGTTATTACTCTATGCTCAAACAAGCAGAACACTGTAGTCATGCCATTACCGAAATCAAAACAACATAATTCACCACAAGAGCTCTAATTCATTACAGAGTGGATGGCCAAATGGAGGGCACATTCCCATAGATTACAGCTTGATCTCATCTACTGTGCAGACGCCGCCAGCGGTCAGCTTTACTCCGCCACGTGGAGGACTTTTAACATAATTAGCCTCATTGGCAGCACTCAGTGTTTCTAGAAATATACTACAGCTCAGAAAGAGAGAACATGTGTAAGGTGCTTTGTCAGCAGTAAGCGCTAGCCGGCACAGAGAGCAGATAAATGCCTGACCTCTCTGAGGAGCCGTTTAGACATCTGTAATACCTGTATACAGCTCCCACTGACCTCCTCATCCAGGAAAAACATATCCCTGGCCATTAAAGCTTGACCTCTAAAAGTTCGTCAGAGTGAGACTTTGTCATGTATTTACATTGAGATATAAATATCACCCTTGGTGCATGTCAGTATTGTAGTGAATAAAGTGTAAGATATCACCCAGCCCTATCATACCGTTCTTTCAATTAACCCTTGATTCGCTTCAGTCAGTATAAGCAAGGTCAATTGAATCTCACTGAAGCGGAAGACTGCATCTGTACTATTGATTTTAAATAAACACAGGTTTGAAAGATTGTACACAGCACAACTTTTTCAAATCATTCATCATTTATTTTATTAACTACCATTAAATTACTATACTGGCAAGAGTATAGAAGGCTGAACTGAACTGTTTTTTGTGTCTTAAAATGTGGTGCTCATGGCAAGAAATGCTGAAAGACAACAAAAATGCATCAGAGCAGTTGGATATTTTTATAGACCAACGATTAAAAGATAGCTCAAATAAATGCAAGGATATCCCGTGTCAACCAGCAGTGTTTCTGGTGGCAGTGGAGTGCTGGAACAGTATATGAAGAACCTATAAAAGCCTGTAAATGCTGTACATTTCTCTGTGTGTTTGAACTGAAAATGATTTACAAATATCATATGGGAGCTGATTACTATAAATTCAATTTGCTGCATATTTTAATAACTTCCAATCATTGCATCAAAGCCCATTCAAGATGACAAATTTATGCAAAATTATACTGCTTTGGATGCTAAAATAAGTTAGGAATAGGAATAAATTGGCGTTCATAGATCATGCGTTCATGCATTCAAGAATGACTAGATGCAGAGCAAAGGTGCTCGTGGTGAGAAACCCTGAAAAAACAACATGCATCAAAGCAGATTAAAGTTTTTATTTTTTAAACTATTAAAAAATAGCACAGTGAAATGCATGAATGTGTCCTCTATCTACCAGCAGTGTTTTTGGTGGAGATCGCGTGCAAAAGAAGAGCCTGAAAATACGTCTGTGCTTTTCAACTTTAAATTATTTACAGATCATCATGTGTTAGTTTTATGTCTTAGTTGATTACTAGTAATTCTAGGTGACATATTTTGAAAACTTTTAACCATTAAAGCCAGTTCGAAACAGCATATAGACAACATTATTTTGCTTTGGATGTTAAAATAGGTTCTCAATACAAGCAATAAGTGGCCATTCACACAACACACAGTCAATAACAAGAGTAATTGCATATTTATACAGATCAGCAATTAAAAGAATGCAAGAACGTGTCCTGTGTCAATAGCAGTGTTTTGGTGGAGAATGCGGGCAACGTATTCCTGGAACAGTGTGTGAAGAGCCTGTAAATGTCTCCGGGTGACCTAGAGGAGGGTAGTGTAGTGTCACTCTAATTTCTCACTGCGGTTCTGGAGGAGAGACACTTAATGTGAGAGAGCTGGATGGATGGAGAGAGAGAGAGAGAGAGAGAGAGGATACAAGTGCTGGTGTTCTCCCCAGAGTTTCCCTTTGAAGGCCCGGCCTCACACAATCCACCGACAATACACTGAACGCCTGAATAAATCATGTTTCCTTCCAGAGACTGACCCCTTTCCTGTCAGAGACAGCGCTAGCTGTCGGCTCTTTTCTCGCCGCCTGCTCCATCCGTTTAGAGATCTGAGTGATGGCTTTTGGTTAGCTAATTACTCACCAACAAAACGCAGCTTTGAACAAGGTGCGAGCACGAAATGAATAGATGCGAGTGAGCGTGCACACTTTTGTTGATGAGGTATTTCGGCAAACGTGTCGCACGAGTCGTCAAATGTGAAGCACGAAGGTCTTATGAAGTCAACGGTGAGTCAGACACCTCTAGGCCACATGAATTGATTTTCCTGCAAATCAACAAAATTCCTATCAATGTGAGAAATCGCTCTCAAGATTGTCTGTCCTTGATATTCTCTCTTGCTCCCTCTTTATGTGCTACATGGCTGAAATGCACAAAAGAGTTTCCGTCAGGGCTAAAAGGACGTTTGCTCCTACAACGCTTTGCAGTGACGAAGCAACCTGAAGTCATTTGTGTCCAAAAGAGTGGGTGATCTTCAGGGATGTGAATGACAGCGACCGCTGGACGGTAGAACGAAGTTGAGAAAAGCTTAGCTTTATGCAAATGAGCAGTGATGCAGTGCGTCAACGCCGTTTCAAAAGGTTAGATACTTTGTTTTGGCCAAATTTAAAGATAGATTTGTTGCTGTCCTTTGCAGAGAAAGCAATGACAAAACGCATTTGACAAGTTCCACTAAAGATGGCAGACAAAGCAAGTTATGTCATAGTTTATTGTGGTTTATAATGGCTTTTATATTGTAGCAAATATGTAAACTGTCGCACAGCTCTGTAAGTTGGATATATAAGTATTTCCAACTACATTTGTGACACATTTTTTTGCACCCTCAGATGACATATGTTCAAATACTTGTATCTCGGCCAAATATAGTCCTATCCTAACAAACCACACATCAATGGAAAGCGTATTCATTCAGCTTTCAGATCTCAAAAAATGGTTTACATGGTCCAGGTACACATTTGCATACATGCAGTATACTTACTTAGGTCAATAAATACTATATAGCAAATCTCAACTGCTTGATTGCTTGTAATTAACAACAACAAAAAAATGACAAAAACACACAACAAATTGTAAACAATTATCACACAGCTCTCTCTCTCTCAATAACTTTATTCTCATACAGCTCACGTAAAGCAATACATACAATACAGCAAATCTCAACTGCCTGGTTTTTATTTACTTTGTCGCAAAATACGTATAAGTATAATATCACAGCTCTATATATATAAAGTTGGATATATATTATATACAGCTTTATCTGCATATAGACAGTACACTCAGTGATATATACTGTAGCAAATCTCAACAATTTTTTTTACTATATTATCACCCAGCACTTTATATAAAGTTGGATGTAAAAGTATGTCCAACTTATCCGCATCCATACATTATGTTTGGATAGGGTGATATATACTATATAGCCAATCTCAACTGCGTGATTGCTAGTATTGTAAATCATATGTAAATTATCACCCAGCTCTAATCTGCTAAATACATCTATAATTATATTATTTTAATGTCTATTTCACTTCCTTTTATGTAAAGCACTTTGAATTACCACTGTGTATGAAATGTGCTATATAAATAAACTTGCCTTGCCTGGAAGATATTAAGATATTATAAACATTAACATCATGATTTCCTGTAAAGCTGCTTTGAAACATTGTTTTGTGAAAAGCATTGATGCATGCAAAGCATCTCAGAAATTGGCTGTATAAGTTTGATTCTTGCACTGATAACTGTTCATGACAATCTTGTTGAAAATCGGACTCATTACACACTGTTGCACTCTATGTACAATTAGTTTCCCTCCAGAATGCTCATTTTTAGAGGCAATAAGACAGATTTATAGTTGAATTAGCATGTCAACATGTTATTTTCCTGGCAGTTCATCCCACCTGTGGTCAGATTGAAAAGATCTACAGTACTTCCAGTTGTGGACTCCACCAGGTATCAGCAGGAATGCTAATGAGCTCTAGTCAGGATTGCATATCCTCCAACTGCCTCGGCATGACGTGTTTTCCATACTAATCATCCCTCTCGCATTCTATTTGCATAATGAGTCTCAATATTTGTCACTTCAATAATTTATAAATTCAAATTGCATTGTGAGATATATGCAGTGTAAATCCTGACGGCACGGCATTAGCAGTCTGAGACACTTTGAAAGGGCACAAACTTCCAGTCGACATGCTCGATGCCACACTGGAATACTGCCAATGTTAATATACTTCCTTCTATGCAAGATTAAGATTAATATGCATAGACAACTATAGGTAAGGCCATTGTTTTTTGTCCAAAAAGTGTAAAAACCCCGTCTACAAGGAAAGAAATGTTGGTGTAGGATTTATTTTTGCTTAGAAATTGTTCATAAATTTCACAAAATTAAAAATAAACATAACACAGTAAATTAAACCAGACATGTAAGAATCAATGTGGAAAGAATGAAAGGATTTTCCAATAATCCAATAATGTTTTATTTAAAGTTATGCTTGCAACAAAACCAAAATGCTCATATTTTATCAATGACTTTGTTTAAAGTGTAAACATGGGTTGTGTTGTTTTTAACCCTTGTGCTGGGCTGAAAATCCTTTACCTAATTTAGTGTTTGTAAATCTCTCCTTTACCTCATTTGTAATTCTTTCATTATGTTATATTAGTTATTGGATTCAATCTTTGTTTTTTTCAAATTAGCAAAGGTTTGTATTTCTTTTTAGTACTGTTTAGTCATAGGCCTTAAACAGCTCAGTTTTGGAGTATAAAATATCGTTTGTGGGTAATTTTCATGGTAACACTTTAGTTTAGGGACCAATCCTCACTATTAAAATTGCTTATTAGCATGCATATTACTAGCATATTGGCTGTTTATCAGTACTTATAAAGCACATTTTAATACTCTGCATGACCTTATTTTCTTTTTTCTTTCTTATTAATCCAACCCCATACCTAAACTTAAAAGTTACCTTACTAACTATTAATAAGCAGCAAATTAGGAGTTTATTGAGGCAAAATTCATAGTTAATAATTAGTTAAAAGTGAGAACGGTCCCCAAACAAATGTGCAACCTTTTTTACAATATTCACTCAAAAATGTAGGTGCATAAATTCAGATCAACGAGGCCTATGATCAATCATTTCCCAAAAGAGGTATACAACCTGCGCTAATTGAATTAATTCAAGTTGAAAAAAAGATTAAATACAATATTTGGTAATGATATATCATTAAAAAGACATTTATAAACCATTTTTTGTAAGCCGGTCATTTTTTAACAAGGTGGGATAAAAATGCAAAAATGATCAAAGTTTGCTCATAACCTGTGTTAGCAAAGTCAGTAAGTTCTGGTCCAATGCAACAACATTAACTAGCATTTGACCGAATGAGCAAAACACAACATGAGGGTTAATGAGCTACAGAAGCATATGTGTGATTAGAACTTGCCATAGACAAGTAGAAACCAGCTCGGTTTATAAACAAGACACACGAGTAGTGCATAGTAGAAATATGTGAACTGAGATGTAGCCGTAAATTACCCAACATACAGCTACATCACCTCTACTGCGTCTGTTTTTGCAGTCGTGTTCGGCTGCTTTATACTGGAGCTCAGATGATCGTTTTCTGCCTGTTAGCTGACGTGCCATCTATGCCTGGTTCAGCACAAACAAACATCAGCTAACACCCTTGCAATGTTGACAAGATATTACGTTCTGCATTCACATCTCTCTCCCTCGCTGTGTGTTTTTCAAAGAGTCAGAGCTGACGTGATATTGCATTTCATATTCACAGCTGAGCTCCTCTCTCTTTCTAAGGCTAATGAGTTTTGGGACGAGGTTTTTGGCCCCGGATTCATCTCATTTATTTTGCTGAATCAAGCTTTGCGTGTTTACCCGAGACAGAGCCTGTAGCCTCAGATCCAGACGGCTGCTCACTGACCGCATCATGCATATTCAATGGCAGGAGCCATCAGAAATCACCAGTTCCAATCTGATTAAAAAGCCTGGGATCAAATTTCTGGGAGTGACAGTCTTTTTCAGACCATGTAGAAATTTTGAGGAAAAACTAGTCACTAGATTTGAGAGGTTTATAATATACTTGAATAATTTTCCTGTGGGAACATTAACATTACATTTTATTTAACACTTATTATTTAACATTAACTTGAATATTTATTTATGCAGTGAATGGGTGCCGTCAGAATGAGAGTCCAAACAGCTGATAAAACATCACAATAATCCACAAGTAATCCACATCACTCCAGTCCATCAAATAACATCTTGTGAAGCCAAAATCTGTGTTTGTAAGAAACAAATCCATCATTAAGACGTTTTTATCTTCAAATCATTACTTAATAATCCATAATATGCTTTCTTCAGAGAAAATGTTGTCGGGTCTGAATCAGGAGAGAAATATGCACAGATCAAACACTTTTACAAACAAAAATGGCCTTTTCTCTTCTCAAGATTTTAACTGATGGACTGGAGTGGTGTGGATTATTGTGGATTATTGGGATGTTTTTATCAGCTGTTTGGACTCTCATTCTGACGGCACCCATTCACTGCAGAGCATCCATTGGTGAGAAAATTGATGTAATGCTAAATTTCTCCAAATCTGTTGCCATGAAGAAACAAATTCATCTACATCTTGGATGGCCCGAGGGTAGTTTTCAACACATTTTAATTTTTTGGTGAACCATTCCTTTAAAAATTGAATACATTTACCTGAGAATCAAAGTTGTTGTTCCACTGTAGTTCTCAAATCTCATTTGAAAACATGGCACAAAATGTTTTAATTGTACCCAAACAACAAGTGCTCATATTATTCTGCTCTAATTTTGCCTAACATCTAATTTTGTGTTTGACAGAAGAAAGCACATTTTGGAACAACACAAGAGTGAGTTATTTATGGAAATTTAGATGGCAGTTATACTATTAAATTATATTATTTACAAGCAAATTTTTATTTTAATTATTAATAATAGTCTTTTTTTATCATATTACTGCTGCCAGTATTTTAGAACATTGTAGTTTGCCAAACAACACAATTTATTTGTTTATTAACTGAGAGTATTTGCACTCAGTCTACATTGCTTTATTTTAAGAGTATAATAACAGATATTGGTGTGGGACGTTTATGTCCCGAGAGCAGCTCCAGAATCCAGGTTGTGGCCTTTTTTTATTCCCTGAGAGCATCCAAAACGCTAAAGGCACTGAAAAAGAGTGAGAACATAATAGAAATACAGCACACGAGACACTGTAGAATTGCTCTACTGTGCCGTTTATCTCCTGATTGTTATGTTGCTGCACTCCGCTGTTCATCTTCATTCACCACGTTGATGCTGCTCTCATTGAGGGAAAATCTGAGAGTAAAACCTGCTAACGTCTCTCTTCCAGAGTCCCACACTGTGAGGACAGCCGCTCCATGAATGCACATCTGAATTCATTTTTCTCAGAAACACACTGGCACATTAAAACTACATTTGCAAATTCTATGAAGAAAATGTAAGTGTTGTTTGTCCATGCAAACCTAACTGCCATGTTGTATCATGATTGATAGGGCACAACATTTATTTAGAAAATAATTTCAGTTTTAGATGTGCTTTATTTTTAATTTCTTTGTAAATTTTTTACTTTTTAAGAATTTAAGATCAAAATGGATGCCCATGGACTTTATATTACCAAATATAACATATTAACAACAAATGTGCATTTGTTATATATATACCAAATATAATATATATAATAACTGTTTTTTATATTATAATCGTTTTTATCATATCAGGGGTCAAATGTCCTGAGGGCCGGTGTCTGCGATTAGCTCAAACTTGCCTCAACAACCTGCCTATAGTATATAAATATTTATCTTCGGTATTAGTTTTTAGGGTTGGATCTACTCTGCAGGCACACGGCCCTGGACTGAATTGGTGACTGGTCTGTATAGTTTTTATTTTAGTTTCACTTTAAGTTTTAGATTTTAACTACAAGTTACTACAACCCGAATTCCGGAAATGTTGTGACGTTTTTTTTTTTTTTTATAAAATGAAAACAAAGAATTTCAAATCACATGAGTCCAATATTTTATTCACAATAGAACATAGATAACATAAATGCTTAGACTGAGAAATTTTATGCATAAAATAAGCTCATTTCAAATTTGATGCCTGCTAAAGGTCTCAAAATAGTTGGGACGGGGGCATGTTTACCATGGTGTAGCATCTCCTCTTCTTTTCAAAACAGTCTGGGCATCGAGGTTATGAGTTTCTGGAGTATTGGTGTTGAAATTTGGTCCCATTCTTGCCTGATATAGATTTCAAGCTGCTGAAGAGTTTGTGGTAGTCTTTGACGTATTTTTTGTTTAATGATGCCCCTAATGTTCTCTATAGGTGAAAGATCTGGACTACAGGTAGGCCAATTCAGCACCTGGACTCTTCTACTAGGAATCCATACTGTTGTAATAGCTGCTGTATGTGGTTTTGCATTTGCATTGCATTCCAGCTCAAATACACATTGTCTGGAGGGGAGCATATGTTGCTCTAAAACCTTTATATACCTTTCAGCATTCATAGTGCTTTCCAAAACATGCAAGCTGCCCATACCGTATGCACTTATGCACCCCATACCATCAGAGATGCTGGCTTTTGAACTGAATGCTGATAACACGCTGGAAGGTATCTCCCTCCTCTTTAGCCAGAGGACACGGCATCCATGATTACCAACAAGAATGTCAAATTTGGACTCGTCTGACCATAGATCACTTTTCCACTTTGAAACAGTCCCAATTTAAATTAAACCTTGTCCCACAGGGGCATTACAGATGGCGTTTCTGGACTATGTTCACATATGGCTTCATTTTTGAATGATAAAGGTTTAGTTGGCATCTGCAGATGGCACGACGGATTGTGTTTACTGACAGTGGTTTCTGGA
Source organism: Ptychobarbus kaznakovi (assembly GCA_027422405.1). NCBI lineage: Eukaryota > Metazoa > Chordata > Actinopteri > Cypriniformes > Cyprinidae > Ptychobarbus > Ptychobarbus kaznakovi. The sequence goes on from JAPDDN010000368.1 coordinate 38,707, forward strand.
AGTATTCCTGGGCCCATTTAGTAATGTCAATGACAGAATCATAACTGATGAGTTATGCAGTGTTGTCTGAGGACCCGAAGGCCATGGGCTTCCATCAAAGGTCTTCGGCCTTGTCCTTACGCTCAGAGATTTCTCAGTTTTCTCTGAATCTTTTGATGATGTTATGCACTGTAGATGATGAGATTTGCAAAGCCTTTGCAATTTGACGTTGAGGAACATTGTTTTTAAAGTATCCCACCATCTTTGTACGCATTTTCCCACCATCTCTTTCACATTTTACTTCTGAGAGACTCTGCCTCTCTAAGACATCCCTTTTATAGCTAATCATGTAACAGACATGATGTCAATTAACGTAATTAGTTGCTAGATGTGCTCTCTTTTCAAAATTACTTGCTTTTTCAGCCCTTTGTTGCCAACTTTTTTGAGACCTGTAGCAGGCATCAAATTTGAAATGAGCTCATTTAGTGGATACAAGTGTAAAATGTCTCAGTTTAAACATTTGTTTTGTTATTTATGTTCTATTATTAATAAAATATTGGCTCATGTGATTTGAAAGTCTTTTAGTTTTCATTGTATTCAAATAAAAAAAACGTCCAACATTTCCAGATTTCGGGTTGTGTATGAAAATGGGAAAAGTAGTTTTTTTAACTAGCTGACTACCTTATAACTATTAATAATTTATTTTATAGTTTTTTATATAGTTTTTTTTTATGTGTATTTTACATTTTTATTACCATTTTAGAGTTTATAGTTTTTATTAAGTTTATAGTTTTTATTAATTATTTTAGTATATCAGGTTGTTAA
>JAPDDN010000617.1:0-32500 GCA_027422405.1 Ptychobarbus kaznakovi
TTACAAGCTGTAATTATGAGTGTTAAGGGATGTGAATGCTTTTTACAAGCTGGGATCTTGAAATTTCACAAATTACGAGGCGACGTGAACACCTTTATTCCATATATAAAAATATTCAAACAACTATATATATATATATATATATATACTGCAAATATATATATATATATAAATAAAATCGCTAAAACCCTTCCTTCCACTGTAAAAAAAATATAAAATAAATAATAATGTCCCTGACCGTGAACAGCAACCGAAAGGACAAGGTATTGCAGCGGATAAGCGGTCATAGCTGTGTTTGACCGGATCTAATCGTTTTATAATCAGCATATTAAAATTATTTCTCAAAGATCATGCGACACTGAAGATTATAATGCGACACTGAAGTTATAATGCTGGACATTTAGCTTTGCCAACACAGGAATAAATTACATTTTAAAATATATTCAAATAGAAAACAGTTATTTTAAATTGTAATTTAAATATTTCATTATAACTTACAAGAATACCGTTTTTTTCTTCTTCCTATGTTTAATTAAATAATTGCGGTCTTGGTGAGCATAGGAGACTTCTTTTAAAAATATTTAAAATCTTACTGATCCCAAACTTTTGAAATGCAGTGTGTGTGTGTGTGTTTTCACTCTTCTGGTATCCCATGTTGTTTCTTCTAGGTGCTTCATGGTGGACAAGGATATGTGTGAGATAAATGCCTTGCGAAAAGTCTTCCCAGAGTCAGATATCTTGCTGTGCTGGTACCATGTCATGCAAGTATGTATATATACAATTTTCATATTATATTTTACAAATGTACCAAAATAATTTGATGTCTCTGTTATCAGGCTGTTGTTCGTTGGCTGTCAAAGACAGACTCTGGAGTCAGTGGACCATCAAATACTGATGTTAGAACACAAATCATTTCCTTCATCAAAAAAATGAAGCTTTGTGCAACAGTGCGTACAATTTCACAATTCAGTTTTGCTTTCTTAGTTGTACTTTTACTATTATGTAACTATTTTAAAGCAAACATCCGATCATTTTAATGTAATATTAAATCACTAAATCTTTTTTTCATTTTGTTAAAATAGCAACATGTTTTTAAGTCAACTGCTGAGCAGTTCCTCAAGAGATTTGAAGATTTCCCAGCTCTTTGCTCATACTTCAAGGATCACTGGCTGGAAATAGGACATACATGGTCTGACTTTGGACGGTGCTACAACCATGCCGATTCCGATACAAACAATCTTGTTGAAAGGTAATATTTGAAATTAAACTTATGCAACTGATTATGAGATAACACAAATTAATGTTATAGAATTACAAGCATTTGAAATGTAGTTATCATTAAAAAAAATATATAACTCACACAATCACATTAAAAGCTTTATTGTTTTTCTTTGCTTGTCCAATTAGATTTTTCCATCGCCTAAAATATCAGTTTTTGGGTGGCATTAGGAACCGTAGACTGGATGATCTTATCAGCATTCTCATCAAGAAGACAGATGGATACTTCCAGGTCATTCACGATTTGCAGGCAGTTGGAAGAATGAAAAATGCCTCTTTGAAGTCAGGAGAAATACTTAAGTCAGCCTCAAGATTGGTGGAAAAAGGTTGGCTAGATAGCATTAATCTTATATCCCACGACATGTTCCTTTATGAAGTTCCATCAGAACAAACCCCTGGTCTATCCTACAAAGTTTGTCCTTCTGAAAGTTTTTGTAGCTGCCCAATAGGAATCAGAGGACATCGCTGTAAACATCTTGTACTTACTGATTTGCTGAGTGAACATGATTTTCAGAAGTTTCCTGCTTTGGATTATCAAATGAACGCACATGCTAGTGTAATTAAGCAAAAGAAGCTTTACTCCATTCTCTGCTTTGACACAAAAGAGGTAGATGTACAAAGTTTATGTACTGAGAGGATTTACCACACTTCTGCTACAACATTTCAGTGTACCTGTTGTACATACTCTTACAATGAGAAATGCGCTTGCCTTCTACTGGCATGTGAATTATTCGATGTCATATTAGCAAGAGATGTACCAACTCTGTCACAAGAAGATACGTCAATGCAGTTAAATGTGAACATTGCAGCAAACCACTCAAAAACTGAAGTGCAGATGTTAAATGAAATAATGGAGACTGTGCAGAAATTGCAGAAAATTCCTCAGCACATTAGCCAGCAAATTGAAAACCTGCATGACAGTGTAACAAATGCTAGCATGGCTGGAACGGCATTTACAGCAGTAACTACAGATTTGACAAGAAAGATAAGACCATTGTTTCCACACAGAGCAAAAAACATGAAACGAAAGTATAGAAAGAATTTCAAAAGACGACTAACCAAATTCTAAAAATGAATGTAGATATGAAAAAACAAACAGCTAAGGCACTGTAATGTAATGTAATATACATTTAAAATTAACTTGCTACATGTATGTGTGCATATAATAAATGAAGTGAAAGAGGCTGATGTTTTTAGTTATTTTTATTTTTCTATATATATTTTACATGTACTGTTTTAAAACAAATCAGAAAAAAATGTATGCCATTTTCAATTGTACATTAAGCTAAGTAAACCATGAACGTTTAACATTACTCCGCTGTCTGTGTTCGCTAACAGTGATATGTGGTATATTTAAATCAATTCAATGTAACATTACTTAACTGAGATAACAGTTTTTGTTACAATTTAACATTCATTTGTCTTTGTGCTCTGGCTGAGGGTACCACTACTTGCACTGACTGATTAAAAATGAGATGACAACATCTAAAATTTGTGGACCAAATGTATGAGTCAGCAGACTAAAAGGGGATTCCTTTCCCATTTTCTCCCTGAGCAAGCACTGGAGAGAGCAGAGTGTATTCCTGTAAATATAAATGAACAGATCTGTAAGCAAGAATCACTGAAAACATGATAGTTGGACTAATGTAAAACAATTACTCTAATTTGTTACAGCCAAATTGTTTAGTTTGTCTCTAATTAAATGTAAAATCTTAAATTGGAAATATAATTTGTGAAAAAAAAGAAAATTGGCTTTTTTGATATTTGGTATAATTATTATTTATTTTTGGGTCCAAAGTGTAACTTTTTTCAGTGCAAGTTTTAAAAAGCATATGCAGAAAGCAACTTACTTTGCAACGTCTGCCTCAGCACTGGGAACACTTGCAATTGTGCCGAGGTTGACATGTCGCCCAAGCATGGCTCCGAGCTCCTGGGCTAAATCTGTGGCCTCCCCTTCACTGAGAGCAGAGAACATGCTTATTTTTGTCTTTGCTTTTATCGGTCGCTGTTTTCTCAGCTCCTCGGGGAGATCCTCTTTACGAACCTTTGGGTAAAACAAATATGTTACGGTTTTATAAATGTTTTTTTTCTAAATTAAAAGTAAAGCAAATAGCTAAATGTTTTACACAGAGCATATACAAACCCTAATCAGGCTTCTTAACATATTGTTTGACATGTTTTCTGCCATGATCCTTCTCTTTAGTTCATCTTGGGTGACTGTGTACTTTCTTTTGGTGCCTGGCACTGACAGCCTTCCCAGAACTGTATAGTTTCTTCCCTGATCTGTTTTGTCATCTTCTCTTTCCTCAGATATGTTGTCTTCCTCTCTGCCTTCTATTTTTCTTTTCTTGGCTATGTTTTCCTCCAGCCCTCTCTCAACAACCTTTTGCTCTTCTTCACTTTCTCTTTCTTCTGCTTTGTTTTCCTCTGCTTCACTTCCCTGTGCTGCATAAGCAAAACTCATTGTCAATCAGCAGTATTACAAGAGTAATGTAGTACAAGTTAAATACACATTATCTGCCATATCAAAACAACAGAAAGTTATGCTTGTGCACCCTATGCTGTATTTAAAATAACTTAAGAAAAATTTAAGAAAATAGTGACACATCATTTTATATATTTTAACTGATTTAATTTAATCAGTATTATTTATTGTTCATAAAAAAATAAACAAAATACACCTTCTAAACTACTACGCATTTTGTCCCTGATCTGTGCACGCCTTGAAAATGCATCGGCCAGTGTAAACCAGGATGTACAGTCAAACTCATCGCTTAGTTCTTTGGGAGGATCCTAGAGGAAGGAATTGAAACATTAATAATTTGTTTTCTTTTAGTGACATGCACTGTCCCATTATAGGAAACAAAGACCCCTAAGTGGTAGTCAACATCTACCAATACATTTTACTTTCAGAACTTACCTTCAGAAAGTGCTCGGCATATAGTAACACAAATATGCCGCACTCAGAGAGGTTTCCTTGCTGTCCAGGTACCTTCACGTTCAGGGCTGGCATGGACTCTGCAGAAAATATCCGTGGCGTTTTTCTTGTGTGTTTCCACATTTCTGTCAAGTAACTGAAATGAAGAAAAAAACTTATTAAAGGTTAATTTCTAATGACAGCCACATTTTATTGAACTTTTTGTTAAAGCATACCTTGTCCTAGCTTTGCAGCATTACGCTTACTCATATCTAAAAGGGATAGTTTGCCCTAAAATGAAAAACCTATAATTGATCTATAAACACAACATGAGAACATTGCCATCTTTGAAGATTGTCCTTCTCAGATTAACAATTGTCACTATAAAGCTTAAATATTTTAAATGGAGAATGAACAGTCCTGAAATTACATCTATCTCTGTGACTACCCTAGACTAATACAAGTATATGTGGATTACTGTCTAATTCTCGGTTTAGCCAAACAGAAGGAAATTTTGTATCACTTTAACAGGACAGCTGTTACTTCATAACAATAACAGGACAGTTAGGAATCTAAGATTATTCACTGATCATTAACGAATTTTCAAGTTTGCTGATGTCAAATTAAATGTTAATTTTACTCTCTTACTGTTACAAAATTGATGTATGCATTTAGAAGGCTTAGAATATAATACATGGGTAATGGCTGCTACTTAGTTTGAAACTTTTCATCACAACTTATCCCAAGGTCCTTTTACATGCTACATGGAGTTCAAAAGCCACTATACTTATAATTGTCACTGTATGGTAATGACTAATCCCGGGTAACCATTTCAATGTCCTCCATTGTGTTCCATAGAAGAAAGTCATGCATGCTTAAAACTAAATAATTCAAAATATGTGCTGTATTTACATAAAAATGTGTGCCAATATACAACAGAACCAACCTTCGAATGTTTTGGAACACATCCATGCTGTCACTCACTTGCTCAGACTGGGAGTCTAGCATTAAAATGCAGGGCCTAAATGTAAAACACAACTGATTAAAAACAGAGAAATCTAATAATATAAATGTTTGATAAGGGACTAAAAGTAGAAGCATTATTTAATTGTAGGGGCAACATCGCCAAATATGATTACCCAAATTGAATTACCCCAATGCAATATACATATCTACCTCCTTATTTGCACCAGTTTTCGCCCCCTTTTGATGTGTTCTTCTTTTTCGTTTCCAGGGAAGCACACAATCGTGAGTCTCCAATGGTTTCTGAAGAAATAATTAACAGACAATATAAGTAAGATGAGTTTTGATAATTGAATGTGTGCCATACACAGAGCTATTTCTTAAGGGGCACTATCACTTACTTTATTATAAACATTTACATGGACATCTAATAAGTAATATGAAAAGTACATTAAATTTGTAATTGCATAATACACCCGTATAGGTGTTGTTACTGAGAATCAACAGTCACCTAGAAGTTGAGACTGACCAGTCATATTTGAGGTTTCCAGAGAGATGTGTAATAAGTAACAACCAGTAATTAAATAATGTAATGTTCTCACCCAAGATAATTTTCAACTATCAAAAGATAGTCCTTGCGAAAAATGTCCTCATGTTTTGTCCAGTTTATGACACCTGAAAATCCACTGTAATTGCATAGATGACAAGATAAATCATGTGGTTACAATACATTTTCAATAATACAATATATAACTATGACAGTTCATGGCTTCTTCAAAGGCCATGCAAGACTAGAAACTACAGAATGAGTTTCTTAAAATATATAAAGAGATTAATTAAAATTAATTTATTGAGCCCCTTTATGAATTTATTGATCCTTATTAACATATCAGTAACTCCTACCTGTTTTTTAATTTTGTGTAAAAATGCACTGGATAGATCAAAGTTTTCCTCCTTTTATGACGCCCTAATTCATCAAGAATAGACCTAGAAAGATTTCGGAGAAAATTATTGCTGAGAATATTATGATTTGCAGTTTTATGATGCTTCAAAAGAATTACCTCAATACAATGTCCATGACAATGTCATCCAGCCACATTCCATCATCTAATGTTGCAAGTGACTCTTCTGTCAATAAAGGCACACCAGAGGACCTCAAAGGAAAACATACAAAAACACATTTTTGTACAAATGTTACAATAAGTCAAATTTCTTGTAGAACAGAGAATATTTTTATGAATATTTACCCTTTATCTTTCTCCATAGATGAGCACTATCTGTACAAAGAAGACATTTTTGTTAGGAATTTGAATTGGTTTCAACCAGTGATCATCTTCAAATGAGAGAAAAAAAATCTATATCATTATTATTAATAAAATACAGTGATTTGATTATCGTTTGTCTGATATTAGATGAACTGTAAGGAATGACGTCCCTGGGTCAACTCAAGATATATCATTATTATTATTATTAATAAAACACAGTGATTTGATTATCGTTTGTCTGATATTAGATGAACTGTAAGGAATGACGTCCCTGGGTCAACTCAAGATATATCATTATTATTATTATTAATAAACACAGTGATTTGATTATCGTTTGTCTGATATTAGATGAACTGTAAGGAATGACGTCCCTGGGTCAACTCAAGATATATCATTATTATTATTATTAATAAACACAGTGATTTGATTATCGTTTGTCTGATATTAGATGAACTGTAAGGAATGACGTCCCTGGGTCAACTCAAGATATATCATTATTATTATTATTAATAAAACACAGTGATTTGATTATCGTTTGTCTAATATTAGATGAACTGTAAGGAATGACGTCCCTGGGTCAACTCAAGATATATCATCATTATTATTATTATTAATAAAATACAGTGATTTGATTATCGTTTGTCTGATATTAGATGAACTGTAAGGAATGACGTCCCTGGGTCAACTCAAGATATATCATTATTATTATTATTAATAAAACACAGTGATTTGATTATCGTTTGTCTGATATTAGATGAACTGTAAGGAATGACGTCCCTGGGTCAACTCAAGATATATCATTATTATTATTATTATTAATAAAACACAGTGATTTGATTATCGTTTGTCTGATATTAGATGAACTGTAAGGAATGACGTCCCTGGGTCAACTCAAGATATATCATTATTATTATTATTATTAATAAAAACAGTGATTTGATTATCGTTTGTCTGATATTAGATGAACTGTAAGGAATGATGTCCCTGGGTCAACTCAAGATATATCATTATTATTATTATTAATAAAACACAGTGATTTGATTATCGTTTGTCTGATATTAGATGAACTGTAAGGAATGACGTCCCTGGGTCAACTCAAGATATATCATTATTATTATTATTATTAATAAAATACAGTGATTTGATTATCGTTTGTCTGATATTAGATGAACTGTAAGGAATGACGTCCCTGGGTCAACTCAAGATATATCATTATTATTATTATTAATAAAATACAGTGATTTGATTATCGTTTGTCTGATATTAGATGAACTGTAAGGAATGAAGTCCCTGGGTCAACTCAAGATATATCATTATTATTATTATTATTAATAAAATACAGTGATTTGATTATCGTTTGTCTAATATTAGATGAACTGTAAGGAATGAAGTCCCTGGGTCAACTCAAGATATCATATTATTATTATATTATTAATAAAATACAGTGATTTGATTATCGTTTGTCTAATATTAGATGAACTGTAAGGAATGACGTCCCTGGGTCAACTCAAGATATATCATTATTATTATTATTAATAAAATACAGTGATTTGATTATCGTTTGTCTTATATTAGATGAACTGTAAGGAATGAAGTCCCTGGGTCAACTCAAGATATATCATTATTATTATTATTATTATAAAATACAGTGATTTGATTATCGTTTGTCTAATATTAGATGAACTGTAAGGAATGACGTCCCTGGGTCAACTCAAGATATATCATTATTATTAATAAAATACATTGATTTGATTATCGTTTGTCTAATATTAGATGAACTGTAAGGAATGAAGTCCCTGGGTCAACTCAAGATATATCATTATTATTATTATTAATAAAATACATTGATTTGATTATCGTTTGTCTAATATTAGATGAACTGTAAGGAATGAAGTCCCTGGGTCAACTCAAGATATATCATTATTATTATTATTATTATTAATAAAACACAGTGATTTGATTATCGTTTGTCTGATATTAGATGAACTGTAAGGAATGACGTCCCTGGGTCAACTCAAGATATATCATTATTATTATTATTAATAAAATACAGTGATTTGATTATCGTTTGTCTGATATTAGATGAACTGTAAGGAATGACGTCCCTGGGTCAACTCAAGATATATCATTATTATTATTATTAATAAAACACAGTGATTTGATTATCGTTTGTCTGATATTAGATGAACTGTAAGGAATGACGTCCCTGGGTCAACTCAAGATATATCATTATTATTATTATTAATAAAATACAGTGATTTGATTATCGTTTGTCTGATATTAGATGAACTGTAAGGAATGAGTCCCTGGGTCAACTCAAGATATATCATTATTATTATTATTAATAATACACAGTGATTTGATTATCGTTTGTCTGATATTAGATGAACTGTAAGGAATGAGTCCCTGGGTCAACTCAAGATATATCATTTATTATTATTAATAATAAAATATAGTGATTTGATTATCGTTTGTCTGATATTAGATGAACTGTAAGGAATGACGTCCCTGGGTCAACTCAAGATATATCATTATTATTATTATTAATAATAAAATATAGTGATTTGATTATCGTTTGTCTGATATTAGATGAACTGTAAGGAATGAAGTCCCTGGGTCAACTCAAGATATATCATTATTATTATTATTAATAAAATACAGTGATTTGATTATCGTTTGTCTGATATTAGATGAACTGTAAGGAATGACGTCCCTGGGTCAACTCAAGATATATCATTATTATTATTATTAATAAAATACAGTGATTTGATTATCGTTTGTCTGATATTAGATGAACTGTAAGGAATGACGTCCCTGGGTCAACTCAAGATATATCATTATTATTATTAATTATTATAAAACCAGTGATTTGATTATCGTTTGTCTGATATTAGATGAACTGTAAGGAATGACGTCCCTGGGTCAACTCAAGATATATCATTATTATTATTATTAATAAAACACAGTGATTTGATTATCGTTTGTCTGATATTAGATGAACTGTAAGGAATGACGTCCCTGGGTCAACTCAAGATATATCATTATTATTATTATTAATAAAACACAGTGATTTGATTATCGTTTGTCTGATATTAGATGAACTGTAAGGAATGATGTCCCTGGGTCAACTCAAGATATATCATTATTATTATTATTAATAAAACACAGTGATTTGATTATCGTTTGTCTGATATTAGATGAACTGTAAGGAAATGTCGCCTGGGTCAACTCAAGATATATCATTATTATTATTATTAATAAAATACAGTGATTTGATTATCGTTTGTCTGATATTAGATGAACTGTAAGGAATGACGTCCCTGGGTCAACTCAAGATATATCATTATTATTATTATTAATAAAATACAGTGATTTGATTATCGTTTGTCTGATATTAGATGAACTGTAAGGAATGATGTCCCTGGGTCAACTCAAGATATATCATTATTATTATTATTAATAAAACACAGTGATTTGATTATCGTTTGTCTGATATTAGATGAACTGTAAGGAATGACGTCCCTGGGTCAACTCAAGATATATCATTATTATTATTATTATTAATAAAACAGTGATTTGATTATCGTTTGTCTGATATTAGATGAACTGTAAGGAATGACGTCCTGGGTCAACTCAAGATATCATTTTATTATTATTATTAATAAAACACAGTGATTTGATTATCGTTTGTCTGATATTAGATGAACTGTAAGGAATGAGTCCCTGGGTCAACTCAAGATATATCATTATTATTATTATTAATAAAACACAGTGATTTGATTATCGTTTGTCTGATATTAGATGAACTGTAAGGAATGACGTCCCTGGGTCAACTCAAGATATATCATTATTATTATTATTAATAAAATACAGTGATTTGATTATCGTTTGTCTGATATTAGATGAACTGTAAGGAATGACGTCCCTGGGTCAACTCAAGATATATCATTATTATTATTATTAATAAAATACAGTGATTTGATTATCGTTTGTCTGATATTAGATGAACTGTAAGGAATGACGTCCCTGGGTCAACTCAAGATATATCATTATTATTATTATTATTATTAATAAAATACAGTGATTTGATTATCGTTTGTCTGATATTAGATGAACTGTAAGGAATGACGTCCCTGGGTCAACTCAAGATATATCATTATTATTATTATTAATAAAACACAGTGATTTGATTATCGTTTGTCTGATATTAGATGAACTGTAAGGAATGACGTCCCTGGGTCAACTCAAGATATATCATTATTATTATTATTAATAAAATACAGTGATTTGATTATCGTTTGTCTGATATTAGATGAACTGTAAGGAATGACGTCCCTGGGTCAACTCAAGATATATCATTATTATTATTATTAATAAAACACAGTGATTTGATTATCGTTTGTTGATATTAGATGAACTGTAAGGAATGATGTCCCTGGGTCAACTCAAGATATATCATTATTATTATTATTAATAAAACACAGTGATTTGATTATCGTTTGTCTGATATTAGATGAACTGTAAGGAATGACGTCCCTGGGTCAACTCAAGATATATCATTATTATTATTATTATTAATAAAATATAGTGATTTGATTATCGTTTGTCTGATATTAGATGAACTGTAAGGAATGACGTCCCTGGGTCAACTCAAGATATATCATTTTTATTATTATTAATAAATACAGTGATTTGATTATCGTTTGTCTGATATTAGATGAACTGTAAGGAATGACGTCCCTGGGTCAACTCAAGATATATCATTATTATTATTTATTAATAAAAACAGTGATTTGATTATCGTTTGTCTGATATTAGATGAACTGTAAGGAATGACGTCCCTGGGTCAACTCAAGATATATCATTATTATTATATTAATAATAAAATACAGTGATTTGATTATCGTTTGTCTGATATTAGATGAACTGTAAGGAATGACGTCCCTGGGTCAACTCAAGATATATCATTATTATTATTATTAATAATAAAATATAGTGATTTGATTATCGTTTGTCTGATATTAGATGAACTGTAAGGAATGAGTCCCTGGGTCAACTCAAGATATATCATTATTATTATTATTAATAAAATAAGTGATTTGATTATCGTTTGTGATATTAGATGAACTGTAAGGAATGAGTCCTGGGTCAACTCAAGATATATCATTATTATTATTATTAATAAAATACAGTGATTTGATTATCGTTTGTCTAATATTAGATGAACTGTAAGGAATGACGCCCTGGGTCAACTCAAGATATATCATTATTATTATTATTAATAAAATACAGTGATTTGATTATCGTTTGTCTAATATTAGATGAACTGTAAGGAATGAAGTCCCTGGGTCAACTCAAGATATATCATTATTATTATTATTAATAAAATACAGTGATTTGATTATCGTTTGTCTAATATTAGATGAACTGTAAGGAATGACGTCCCTGGGTCAACTCAAGATATATCATTATTATTAATAAAATACAGTGATTTGATTATCGTTTGTCTAATATTAGATGAACTGTAAGGAATGACGTCCCTGGGTCAACTCAAGATATATCATTATTATTATTATTAATAAAAATAAGTGATTTGATTATCGTTTGTCTGATATTAGATGAACTGTAAGGAATGAGTCCCTGGGTCAACTCAAGATATATCATCATTATTATTATTATTAATAAAATACAGTGATTTGATTATCGTTTGTCTAATATTAGATGAACTGTAAGGAATGAGTCCCTGGGTCAACTCAGATATATCATTATTATTATTATTAATAAAATACAGTGATTTGATTATCGTTTGTCTGATATTAGATGAACTGTAAGGAATGACGTCCCTGGGTCAACTCAAGATATATCATTATTATTATTATTAATAAAAACAGTGATTTGATTATCGTTTGTCTAATATTAGATGAACTGTAAGGAATGACGTCCTGGGTCAACTCAAGATATATATTATTATTATTATTATTATTAATAAAACAGTGATTTGATTATCGTTTGTCTGATATTAGATGAACTGTAAGGTAAGGAATGACGTCCCTGGGTCAACTCAAGATATTCATTATTATTATTATTAATAATAAAATACAGTGATTTGATTATCGTTTGTCTGATATAGATGAACTGTAAGGAATGAAGTCCCTGGGTCAACTCAAGATATATCATATTATTATTATTATTAATTAAAACAGTGATTTGATTATCGTTTGTCTGATATTAGATGAACTGTAAGGAATGAGTCCCTGGGTCAACTCAAGATATCATTATTATTTATTATTAATAAAAATACAGTGATTTGATTATCGTTTGTCTAATATTAGATGAACTGTAAGGAATGACGTCCCTGGGTCAACTCAAGATATATCATTATTATTATTATTATTAATAAAACACAGTGATTTGATTATCGTTTGTCTGATATTAGATGAACTGTAAGGAATGATGTCCCTGGGTCAACTCAAGATATATCATTATTATTATTATTAATAAAATACAGTGATTTGATTATCGTTTGTCTGATATTAGATGAACTGTAAGGAATGACGTCCCTGGGTCAACTCAAGATATATCATTATTATTATTATTAATAAAATACAGTGATTTGATTATCGTTTGTCTAATATTAGATGAACTGTAAGGAATGACGTCCCTGGGTCAACTCAAGATATATCATTATTATTATTATTATTAATAAAACACAGTGATTTGATTATCGTTTGTCTGATATTAGATGAACTGTAAGGAATGATGTCCCTGGGTCAACTCAAGATATATCATTATTATTATTATTAATAAAACACAGTGATTTGATTATCGTTTATCTGATATTAGATGAACTGTAAGGAATGACGTCCCTGGGTCAACTCAAGATATATCATTATTAATATTATAATAAAACACAGTGATTTGATTATCGTTTGTCTGATATTAGATGAACTGTAAGGAATGACGTCCCTGGGTCAACTCAAGATATATCATTATTATTATTATTAATAAAAATACAGTGATTTGATTATCGTTTGTCTGATATTAGATGAACTGTAAGGAATGACGTCCCTGGGTCAACTCAAGATATATCATTATTATTATTATTAATAAAACACAGTGATTTGATTATCGTTTGTCTGATATTAGATGAACTGTAAGGAATGACGTCCTGGGTCAACTCAAGATATATCATTATTATTATTATTAATAAAATACAGTGATTTGATTATTGTTTGTCTGATATTAGATGAACTGTAGGGAATGACGTCCCTGGGTCAACTCAAGATATATCATTATTATTATTATTAATAAAACACAGTGATTTGATTATCGTTTGTCTGATATTAGATGAACTGTAAGGAATGATGTCCTGGGTCAACTCAAGATATATCATTATTATTATTATTAATAAAACACAGTGATTTGATTATCGTTTGTCTGATATTAGATGAACTGTAAGAATGACGTCCTGGGTCAACTCAAGATATATCATTATTATTATTATTAATAATAAAATATAGTGATTTGATTATCGTTTGTCTGATATTAGATGAACTGTAAGGAATGAAGTCCCTGGGTCAACTCAAGATATATCATTATTATTATTATTAATAAAATACAGTGATTTGATTATCGTTTGTCTTATATTAGATGAACTGTAAGGAATGACGTCCCTGGGTCACTCAAGATATATCATTATTATTATTATTAATAAAATACAGTGATTTGATTATCGTTTGTCTAATATTAGATGAACTGTAAGGAATGACGTCCCTGGGTCAACTCAAGATATATCATTATTATTATTATTATTAATAAAACACAGTGATTTGATTATCGTTTGTCTGATATTAGATGAACTGTAAGGAATGATGTCCCTGGGTCAACTCAAGATATATCATTATTATTATTATTAATAAAATACAGTGATTTGATTATCGTTTGTCTGATATTAGATGAACTGTAAGGAATGACGTCCCTGGGTCAACTCAAGATATATCATTATTATTATTATTAATAAAACACAGTGATTTGATTATCGTTTGTCTGATATTAGATGAACTGTAAGGAATGACGTCCCTGGGTCAACTCAAGATATATCATTATTATTATTATTAATAAAATACAGTGATTTGATTATCGTTTGTCTGATATTAGATGAACTGTAAGGAATGACGTCTGGGTCAACTCAAGATATATCATTATTTTTATTATTAATAAAACACAGTGATTTATTATCGTTTGTCTGATATTAGATGAACTGTAAGGAATGACGTCCCTGGGTCAACTCAAGATATATCATTATTATTATTATTATTAATAAAACACAGTGTTGATTATCGTTTGTCTGATATTAGATGAACTGTAAGGAATGACGTCCTGGGTCAACTCAAGATATATCATTATTATTATTATTAATAATAAAATATAGTGATTTGATTATCGTTTGTCTGATATTAGATGAACTGTAAGGAATGAAGTCCCTGGGTCAACTCAAGATATATCATTTTTATTATTATATAAAATACAGTGATTTGATTATCGTTTGTCTGATATTAGATGAACTGTAAGGAATGACGTCCCTGGGTCAACTCAAGATATATCATTATTATTATTATTATTATTAATAAAACACAGTGATTTGATTATCGTTTGTCTGATATTAGATGAACTGTAAGGAATGACGTCCCTGGGTCAACTCAAGATATATCATTATTATTATTATTAATAAAATATAGTGATTTGATTATCGTTTGTCTGATATTAGATGAACTGTAAGGAATGAAGTCCCTGGGTCAACTCAAGATATATCATTATTATTATTATTAATAAAATACAGTGATTTGATTATCGTTTGTCTGATATTAGATGAACTGTAAGGAATGACGTCCCTGGGTCAACTCAAGATATATCATTATTTATTATTAATAAAAACACAGTGATTTGATTATCGTTTGTCTAATATTAGATGAACTGTAAGGAATGACGTCCCTGGGTCAACTCAAGATATATCATTATTATTATTATTATTAATAAAACACAGTGATTTGATTATCGTTTGTCTGATATTAGATGAACTGTAAGGAATGATGTCCCTGGGTCAACTCAAGATATATCATTATTATTATTATTAATAAAATACAGTGATTTGATTATCGTTTGTCTGATATTAGATGAACTGTAAGGAATGACGTCCCTGGGTCAACTCAAGATATATCATTATTATTATTATTAATAAAACACAGTGATTTGATTATCGTTTGTCTGATATTAGATGAACTGTAAGGAATGACGTCCCTGGGTCAACTCAAGATATATCATTATTATTATTATTAATAAATACAGTGATTTGATTATTGTTTGTCTGATATTAGATGAACTGTAAGGAATGACGTCCCTGGGTCAACTCAAGATATATCATTATTATTATTATTAATAAAACACAGTGATTTGATTATCGTTTGTCTGATATTAGATGAACTGTAAGGAATGATGTCCCTGGGTCAACTCAAGATATATCATTATTATTATTATTATTATTAATAAAACACAGTGATTTGATTATCGTTTGTCTGATATTAGATGAACTGTAAGGAATGACGTCCCTGGGTCAACTCAAGATATATCATTATTATTATTATTAATAATAAATTATAGTGATTTGATTATCGTTTGTCTGATATTAGATGAACTGTAAGGAATGAAGTCCCTGGGTCAACTCAAGATATATCATTATTATTATTATTAATAAAATACAGTGATTTGATTATCGTTTGTCTGATATTAGATGAACTGTAAGGAATGACGTCCCTGGGTCAACTCAAGATATATCATTATTATTATTATTATTATTAATAAAACACAGTGATTTGATTATCGTTTGTCTGATATTAGATGAACTGTAAGGAATGACGTCCCTGGGTCAACTCAAGATATATCATTATTATTATTATTAATAATAAAATATAGTGATTTGATTATCGTTTGTCTGATATTAGATGAACTGTAAGGAATGAAGTCCCTGGGTCAACTCAAGATATATCATTATTATTATTATTAATAAAATACAGTGATTTGATTATCGTTTGTCTGATATTAGATGAACTGTAAGGAATGACGTCCCTGGGTCAACTCAAGATATATCATTATTATTATTATTATTATTAATAAAACACAGTGATTTGATTATCGTTTGTCTGATATTAGATGAACTGTAAGGAATGATGTCCCTGGGTCAACTCAAGATATATCATTATTATTATTATTATTATTAATAAAACACAGTGATTTGATTATCGTTTGTCTGATATTAGATGAACTGTAAGGAATGACGTCCCTGGGTCAACTCAAGATATATCATTATTATTATTATTAATAATAAAATATAGTGATTTGATTATCGTTTGTCTGATATTAGATGAACTGTAAGGAATGAAGTCCCTGGGTCAACTCAAGATATATCATTATTATTATTATTAATAAAATACAGTGATTTGATTATCGTTTGTCTGATATTAGATGAACTGTAAGGAATGACGTCCCTGGGTCAACTCAAGATATATCATTATTATTATTATTAATAAAATACAGTGATTTGATTATCGTTTGTCTAATATTAGATGAACTGTAAGGAATGACGTCCCTGGGTCAACTCAAGATATATCATTATTATTATTATTAATAAAACACAGTGATTTGATTATCGTTTGTCTGATATTAGATGAACTGTAAGGAATGACGTCCCTGGGTCAACATAAGAATTTGAAGTCCCTGGGTCAACTCAAGATATTTCGTAATTATTATTATTTAAATACAGTTATTGATTAATATTTGACTTATATTAGATGATTTATAAGTAGCCTATGTCTCTGCGGTTGGAAAACAAAGATTATTTGTTTATTATTTACTGCATTATTGGTCCCAATCCATTCGCGAAATTGTTTTGCTTCTCATTTGCAAAAGTATTCATAGGCTATAAGCGTCTGCTAAACAAATGCATGGAAAAAGTGTTATAAATCATGAGACGAAAAGATCCGACGACGGGATCACGGGGGAAGCTCTACACTGGGTCGGGCGGCAAAACAATCGTGGGCGCCTTCCTGCCCGATAGAAAAGGGGTTCGGCGATTTGCGCCATTTATGACCAGTTTAGCTAATGTTTAGTTATGAATCCAGTTAAATTGAAATTAATATATTATGCTGAGCAGGGACGGACACATCTGAAATGCACATTTTAAATAAAATACACTTACCTCTGTGAGATGAAGGAGACGTTGAAGGGAGAAACTCAAAAAGTGGCGCTCAATCTGGATGATGTCACGTGATTCATCTGATTGGTTGATCAATTTTACTCTAAGCACCTCCCTTGTTGACCCAGGAACGCGTCGAACTCGGCAGAATCAGGACGTGCGTACAGTAGCACCCATGAAACCCATGAATTATGCACATGCAATATTCTGATGCTTATATGCAAATAAACACTCCAGTTCAGGGCTTCATTTCAGTTTATACATTCTGCATAGATCTGTATGCTGCAGCAAGCAAGGCCTACAGTATGTGTCTTTTTTGTCATTAGCTCTTATTATAAATCAAAATTGTCAATACCTGCTTGTTTATACATCCATTTTCTTTGTTTGCCTTTTGTACGGGGATTTTTTGTGCAAGAACTGCCTGTAAATACACACATACACACATAAAACAGTTAGATCAAAATTATCAAAACAAAATCTAGACCATAAATAAAATAATGCATTGATTTTATCAATTTCCCACAAGTTAAAAATAATCACCTGAATCGTTGGTGGTAAATGTGGTAGCAGTAGTTACAGTAGAAAGTGGGGAGGTAGCGGGAATGCTCTGACAGGTAAGAGAAAGGGTGGGTAAAGATGGGGTAGGAGGAGTGGATAAAGGTGGTGAAGGAGGAAGAGTGCAAGAGGAAGAGGTATGAGGAAGAAGGGTGATGTAAGAGGAGGTAGCAGGAGGAATGCTGAAAGAAGAAGGAGAAAAGGAAGGTGGTGGATGAGGAAAAATACAGGAAGAAGTGGTGGAGGAAAGGGTGATATATGAGGAGCTACAAGGAGGAATGCTGGAAAAAGAAGATGGAGAAGCGTGCAGAAAGAGGAGGTAGGCGAAAGAGTGCATAAAGAAGGTGGTGGAGGAAGAAGAGTGCAGGAAGAAGATACAGGAGGAAGAAAGCTGATGTTAGACGGGGTAGGAGGAGGAAGGTCAAAGGAAGATACAGAAGGAAAGGTGTAGAAAGAAGAGGTAGTAGAAGAAATGTTGGAAGATGGAGAAGGAGTAAGGGTGTGAAAAGAGGTAAGAGGAGAGAGGTTGGAGGAAGAAGATGGAGGATGAACAGTGGAGGAAGATGAGGAATGAGGAGAAAGGTTGGAGGAAGAAGATGGAGTATGAACAGTGGAGGAAGAGGAGGAATGAGGAGAAAGGTTGGAGGAAGAAGATGGAGGATGAACAGTGGAGGAAGAGAAGGAATGAGGAGAAAGGTTGGAGGAAGAAGATGGAGGAGGAGGAATGGATGAAGTCTTGTCCTGGCAGACATCAGGGTCAGTTTCGGCAGTAGTTTGGATCTGAAGCCTTTGATAATCTAGAAATGTTTTCAAAATTTGAAACTTCTTCGCATAAATTAAAGGACTATGGAGATCACGTGCAGCACAACGTGCCGTCAACACAGAATAAATACATTAAACTAATATTGATATACAAATACACATTAAGTGTAACACTGGGCGTTTACACAATCATTCAATTAAAAAACATTATATATAAAATACATGTATATGTAAATTAATTTGAACTAAAGTTGAAGCTTTAGAGTTGCTAGAGATATAAGGGGTAATAATATTTCAAGTCTTTACAGAACAAGAGAAAAATAAACAGATTTTTTGTTAAAAAATTTATTAAATAAAATACTTACTTTTAATAAAATATTCGTAAAGGCTAGTCATTTTGTTAAAGATGTTCTGAAGTGGTCCCTCAGCACAGGGACCCATTGAAGTAATGACTTCGGCTAAAAAACCCTGCTTTTGCTCTTCTGAAATGAACAAAATTGGCTTATAGCCTAGTACCTCCAGTTTCTTAACCTGTAAAACAGACACAGAAATAATAGAATAAATATCAGTCCATCCATAATGGGAAGCAAGGACTTCCCAAACAAAAGTTTACTACTTAATATTTAACAAGTACATATGATCATATATTATATAGTGCTGTCAAAATTTCATCCAAAAATAAAAGTTGCTGTTCGCATCCAAATATTTTTTTTTTAACATAACATATATGAGTGTACTGTGTATATTTATTATGTGTATATAAATACAAAACATGCATGTATATATTTAAGAAAAATATGTTATGTTTATATATTACATATATTTATATATAATATAAATATATAAATATAAATGTATATATTTATATTATATATAAATATATTTATATATAATATAAAATATAGGAATATAACTATATACATGTAAATATAAAAAATTATACATGCATGTTTGTCTATTATTATATACATAATAAATATATACACAGTACACATACTATGTAAACAAAAACTTGTATTTCGGATGCGATTAATCGCAATTAATCGTTTGACAGCACTAAATGAATTATGAATATATGAATAGCTGAATATGCATTATACCACAGGTTCTCAACTCTGGCCCTCAAAATCGACTTTCCTGTAGAGTTTAGCTCCAACCCTGATAAAACTCTCACCTGCCTACAACTTTGTAGGCTGAGTCCGAAAGCTTAGACAGCTGACTTGTTGCCTACTTCGGAGGAAGCGTTTCGCATTTGGACAGCCTTCATAGGCAGCGTAACGGAATTCAGTGTGAAATATAAACAGAGAGTGCCTATGTGATAACTAATTGAATATTTGAAAACTACAGTACTAATTTCTTGCTAGAAATGCAATCAAAAGTGTAAAAAGGGAAAATATAACTTTATTTACACTAAAACTGTGCTCCAGCCACTTTCTTTTTCGAACTCGACCAGGCTTGACCAATTACATTCCTGCTCACATCGCACACGCATAGAATTATGGGACATTGAAAGCAGCGAAGGATACATGTATGCTGCCTTCAAAACTGACCTGATGAAGGTATCTCAGGAGATAGGAAGTAAAGTAAATATTAGATTCGGACATGCTTGAAATGCTGCCTCCAAAAGGCAGCATTTTAGAGCTTTCGGATGCAGCTGTAGTATTCCTGAAGATCTTGATTATCTTGGTCAGGTGTGTTTTATCAGGGTTGGAGCTCCGCATGAAAATGGATCTGGAGGCCAGAGCTGAGAACCTCTGCAATTAGAGTAAACAGAATATAACGGATACAGTATACTAAAGGTGCGTCCCAATTGCATACTTATGCACTATTCTACACCATTTTGTAGTATAAATAAGGTAAGTAGTGTGTTCACATTGGGAATTCCAAAAGCAAAAGTCTAATTTAAGTACACGTTGATGCACTCATTAAATTTTGCTTACATGATGGGAGAGAGGCTGAGCAATCAGACACTGTGAGAGCAAAGTTTACTTGCAGAGATGATTACACTTTAGTCTGATGGTAACTGAGGTTACGCTGAACACAAAATAACAATGGCATTAAAAGAACAATGTACAAATTGATTTGACTTACATTGCACTATACATTTGCCCTCATCTGGGAAAACTGGTTATACTTTCTGATAGTAAAAAAAAAAAATTAAGTGTTCATTTGGGACGTACTACTCTTCTTAGATTCATACTGTAAACTAGATGGCTGAGTGCACAGTACATAGTTTAAGTGCATAGTATATAGTATGTCATTTGGGACAACTTAATACACATTAGCAAAACAAGACTTACAGCAATGCGGGCAGAATCAACCACGCGAGCAGCATTCCGGTGTTTTTTGGTGGTGGACCTCCATGTGCTCTCCTCGATATTTTTTTGCTTTGCCTTAAAATTTGGTTTGGTAATTAAACTAGCAAAACATTTTTTGCATGTTTTGCAACTAGAATTGCTAGGTGTTTGGCAGTGGGGACAAGGTCTCTGTTTTGGTTTTGTCATTGTCTGAAAAGAAAAACAAACCATATTTAGTACAACTTTTAATACCTTATACAATTATTTGCTATATTTTCCAAAACACAATGTAATAAAACAACTGCAGGACAAATGCTGAGGTTTTTATAAAAATGTTTGGCTGAAGAAAACAAGTTATATAGATCTAGGATGGCATGATGAATAGTAAAATATTTTTGAGTTTTTTAATTTTGAATTTATTTTTTCTACTTGACCATTTTGTTTGCATGCTATCTATAAAACAACCTGTTGTGTTGCTTATTGAATGAAAGGTATAATTAATGGTTAATACATAGGGGATAATAGATAATAAAATTAGGAAAGTATGCACTAAGATGTGTGGAATGTCCATTTATTAAAGCTATAAAAATAACTTTACCCAAAATTCAATAATTGTATTTCCTGTATTTTAAATTTAAAATTGTAATGAAAGATGTACAGAACATAAGCATATTAATCACCAATGACCAATACAAAGAAAGAAAAAGAAAGGAAGGTTGTATTTATTAACATAAGTTAACATTAGCTTACACAAACTAACAATGAACAATACAGTTTTACAGCATTTTTAATCTTTGTTAATGTTAGTTAATGCCAACTGCCAATACAATTGTTCATGTTAATTAAATGTGAATTAACTATTGATAAAAGGTACAAAATTGTAAAATGTATGCCTACTAATCGGTATACTGTTTATTCAAAATGTATGAATAGTTATCTCATTGAATTGCATGTGTATCAAAAACCGTAATAAATCTTAGCAGTTTGGTACAAAGCCCAAACTATAAATTATTTGATAAACACCAATTTATAAATGATTGGCTAATATGCTAACACTATATTTTGATATGTATTGGTCTGAACATCAGGTACCATTAGCACCTGTCAAATGGTTTTAGGTATAACGTTAGTGTTTTTCATAATATTTAGAACAACCCACATACGTGTGTAATAGCGCACAATGGTAACAAAAACAATAAAAAGTAAGTTCAGAAGCTGAACTTTTTAATATAAATTATCTAATTACTGTACAACCTACCATGCAAGGGATGCGCTAGCAAGCAACATGTCACGATTTCCTACCGCCTTTTTCCAGAACGCGGAAGAAAGCCTATGAGTGAGACTTCCTTGTTCATTAGATGCTATAGGTAAATAACGAGAAGAATAACGAACTGCTTTGTACAGCTAAAAATAGCTGGACGCGGATCAGACCGGAAGCTATACCTATATAATTTACAAACGGCGGCGCCCATTTTTATGTCAGGAAAAGGTTGTACAAAGCATATTTGAATCGAAAACTTTATTTGTAATATGCTGGTTAGTACAAAACAATTGATAAAAAAAAATGAAAAGAAAAAAAATACAACATACAATACGTTGGTTTATATACTTAAAACTTAAGGATTTGAGTATGAAAGAAAGTTATATAAACTTACCTGTAAAAAAACTCGGACAATTTAGACGAAAAAATAAAATAAACTTTGTAAAGTACATTATATTCCACGACATTAAATAACTTGTTAACTAACTTAAAAATCTGCTAATTATTTTTTTGTTAATGTCTATTTGATTAAGTATATAAAAAACAGCACAACGTGCCGTCAACACAGAATAAATACATTAACTTATATTTATATTTATATACAAATACACATTAAGTGTAACACTGGGTGTTTCCACTCTACAAATATAAATGTACACCTTATAATTTTTGCATTATGTTTATTAATAGAAACAGGCCCGGGTTTATGCACAATACACAATCATTCAATTAAAAAGCGCTAAACATTATATAATACATGTATATGTAAATTAATTTGAATGAAAGTTCAAGCTTTAGAGTTGCTAAGATATAAGGGGTTCCTGATAATATTTAAAGTCTTTACAGAACAAGATAATTTTTTTTATTTCATTCTCACCAATTGAGATGACGTAACAGATGCATGCTCATATTGTAAGCGTCTGGACTGACGCATAAAGCAAGCATTTGAAAGCAATGGAGTTCCTATTTTGTCATATACTGACGCCTAGTAGCACTTTTGGCGTCTTATAGTGACGCCAAAAGCGTTTGCCCATGCTTCAGTTTTGACGCCTTGGGAGTGAGAATGGGTTGTGCATAAGCGGTTTTATTAAGCGAGTCATTGAGTCCTTCATTTGTTCAAACGGCCGATTCATCAAGAATGAGACAGATGTTTGTGCATGGGTCATTGAATTTTGACTCAACCGATTCGTTCAAAACACTGAATCATTCAAAACACCATTGAGTGTTGCTGTGAGATGCGCTATGCTGTGATCTTTGTTTGGATTCATCGGATAATTTTCGCTGCTAAAATAGACCAAAATAGTCATTATTTTGTCTAAAATGTAAGCGACTTAATATTATTAACTTGTTTGTTGAACTGTCATATGAAATCAGTGTCACATTTTCAATCGTGAGGTGATGGTAAATTAAGTGGTCACCCAGCTAAACATAATACGTGATTGTTACGTAATGCAACGTAATTTGAGACCAAACTTTCGTTGTCACAACGTAACTAGTTACGTTGTGACAACTGGAAAGTGAAATTCCCGGATTACGTTGCTACAACGTAACTTCGTGACGTTGTCAGTTAGTAATCACGATGTTGTGACAACGTCGTTGTGCTGTACAAAGTTGGTCATTTTCAGGGCGGACAGTGTGTCCTAATTTGCCAATAAAGACTAAATATTTTATGATGATGGACGCATACTCAAAATTAGGCAAATCCAGCTCATTTATTTTGTTTTTGAAAACAGTACACATTAAAATTATTATTTTGTATTATATTATACATATTATTAATTTAACCTTCCGAGGAACGTGGAACTGTCCAGGCGAGAAACTACTCATTTCTACAGGTAGGCCACTGGCAGACGATCCTAAAGAAACAACAAAAGAACGGTTGTCGTTTTCATTTTAACTTTTAAATAAGAGTTAAGTGTTACAAGGCAATTCTTAAAAAAAAGAGAACGAAGGCATAAGAATCTACTGAAAATTGTGCCACGTAGGATAACCAGTGATCCTCAAGTGGTCAGAACGTCCTATTAGTAACTGACAACATCACAAGTTACATTGTTGCAAATATCCAGAATTTCACTTTTCCGGTTGTCACAACGTAACTATAGTTACCTACTTTATTGTTAGAGAATTGTAAAAAAACTAGAATACAAATGGATTAAACTACTTAATGTAGTGAGTATACCAGATTGACAACAGTTTGTGGTTTGATATCTTGCAGCAGACATTTTGTAAAATGCATTTTTCAATGAAATCTGTCACTGGTGTTACTGTCACTGTTGTCACTTCCTTATGGGTTACGCCAGTGAGATCAGTTTAATTTATGTTCTTTTACTAACTGCTGCCGATGTAACAATTTAATTAAATTCTGCTTCACTGAGTTAAGATTTAAAGGATTGCATCATTATTTGTTTATAACTGTTTTTTTTCTTCTTAATATTTTCATTGTTATAGCAAATACATGGTTGCGCAAATGTACACATCTGATTAAATATATAAACAATCTCATATTTGTCACATTATCATTGTTTTTCTGTAACTCTGACTACATGTGCTAAAAAAAAAAATCGAGGAAATAATATTTAATAAAACCCTCTGAAATTGACAAGAAGGTAACACCAGTGACAAAAAATGTTACATGTGGTCTTTAAATAAATTGCACAAAAATATAAAAAAACTTAAATTAGCTGTCATTTATGCGTATTCATAAAGTCAAAAGGTAATCTAATAATGTGGTCTAAGTTTAAATGTTAAAAAATAAATATATTTTAAGACATCTTGCCATACCTACGACGGCGTTTTAGTGCCACATAAAAAAAAAAAAAATCTAAGATTACGAGATTAAAGTCGTAATATTTCGAGAATAAAGTCGAAACTACGAGAATAAAGTCGAAACTACGAGAAAAAAAGTCGAAATGTTACGAGAATAAAGTCGAAACACTTCGAGAATAAAGTCGAAATGTTACGAGAATAAAGTCTAAATATTACGAGAATAAAGTCGAAATATTACGAGAAAAAGTCGTATGTTACGAGAATATATCAAAATATTACGAGAATAAAGTCGTAATGTTACGAGAATAAAGTCGTAATGTTACGAGAATAAAGTCGTAATATTACGAGAATAAAGTCGTAATATTTCGAGAATAAAGTCGAAACTACGAGAATAAAGTCGAAACTACGAGAATAAAGTCGTTATATTACGAGAATAAAGTCGAAATATTACGAGAATAAAGTCGTAATATTACGAGAATAAAGTCGTAATATTTCGATAATAATAAACTCGTAATACGAGATTAAATCCTAATATTTGAGAAAAAATCACACAGAATAGCTAGAACATGGATGTGGAGGATTTGGTAAATCCTACTTTGATTAGGATTTAGCAATAAGGAAATTCTTTGTCTTTTGGCGCATCAGCACGGAGTTATAATTAGTAAAGGACACTGCAGCGTTATGTAGGAAACTTAATTTATTCAGAAGAAAAATAACGACGTCGCCAGTACTTCAGCCGGGGTCTCAACGCGTTTGTGGTATTATGGCATATTGGAGACGTCGAGCGCGCCGAAGTTCAAAACTCCTTCAGGGTCGATTTTTTGATCACCATCTCATAGTCTTGAGCCCCAACATATCCTCTTCGAATAGCAGCAGATCTAACCATCGATATCCTTGGAGTCGACCACTGGTCTCCATCTCAGGATGCCAAAGAGGCAATTCCTCAATGTCTGTCTGATTTTTTTTCTGGAATAATTAAGTTTCTTACATAACCGCTGCATTGTCCTTTTACTAATTATAACTGCTGTTGCTGATCGCCAAAAGACAAGAATTTCTTATTGCTAAATCCTATCTAAAGTAGGATTTAACCAATCCTCCACATCATTTGTTTCTAGCAATTCTGTGATTTTTTCCAAAATATTAGGAGTTTAATCTCGTATTACTACGAGTTTATTCTCGAAATATTACGACTTTATTCTCGTATATTACGACTTTATTCTCATAATATAAAGACTTTATTCTCGTAATATAACGACTTTATTCTCGTAATATTACGAAATTATTCTCGTAATATACGACTTTATTCTCGTAATATTACGAATTTATTTCGTAATTATTACGACTTTATTCTCGTAATATTAGGACTATATTCTCGTAATATTACGACTTTATTCTCGTAATATTCGACTTATTCTCGTAACATTACGACTTTATTCTCGTAATATTTGACTTTATTCTCGTAACATTACGACTTATTCTCGTAATATTTCGACTTTAATTCTGTATATTTCGACTTTATTCTCGTAACATTTCGACTTTATTCTCGATAGTGTTTCGACTTTATTCTCGAAATATTACGACTTTAATTCTTTAAATCTTAGAATTTTTTTTTTTTTTATGTGGCATAACGCGTCGTACATACCAAAAGTGGATGTAAAAAAATGACAATAAAATAAAGCTGTGCTGAGTATTTTTGTGTGAATGTTTTAACAGTGTAAAAGCTTGGTTGTTTATTTTTTTTTTTTTTAGGCTTTTTTTTAAGGAAATTCTATTTTCATTCAGCAAGGATGCTTTTTAAATTGATCAAAAATGAGTGTAAAGTTTTCTGTTTCAACTAATATGTTCTTTTGAATTTCTTTCATCAAAGAATCCTGAAAAAAACACACACACAAAAATATTCTGCAGCACAAACTGTTTTCAACATTGATAATAATCAGAAATGTTCTTGGAGCAGCAAATCAGCATATTAGACACTGAAGATTGAGTAAGATGCTGAAATTTCAGCTTGGATCACAGAAATAAATTACATTTTACAATATATTCACACAGAGAAAAACGTTATTTTTAATTTGTAATAATATTTCAAGTATTACTGCATTTTTTTTAATTAAATTCAGCCTTTGTGAGCATAAGAGAGTTATTTTCAAAAACTGAATTTTGAACATAAGTGTATGTTGAGGTTAACTTACCATTATGGGTCATTGTGTGGAGATGTTGTCGAAAGTAGGTTCGCTCTAAGTCTGGGGTGCAGGCCATCAAATGGAAGAATGTAGGAAATAAAAGCAATTTGTCACAGAGCCAACAATATTTAGTATACAATGCCAGCCAGGCTTATTCAAGGAACCAAGCTAGCGCAGGTGAAATGTTGAAAGAGAAAGAAGAATATAAGAAAATATTTTTTTAACATACAATTTGCTTCTAGGTTTACTTATTTAATATTGCTCATACTTCTTACTTGTGGATTTCAAAAGCTCTCATATACATAAGATGTGATTAAAATCCCAACTTTACAAAAAGAGCTCGGTCTATGGAGTTAGCCTAACGTTACGTCCTCTGAAAACGGTAAGATGCTAACTGACTCGTAAAAGACACTAAACCATTCTATGAACGAATTTCACCAGAAGAAGCGAGTCTGGATACAAGCAAGAGAGGTGTTCAGGAATAGTGTATTTAATATTTGTGAGCTTTAAGGACTAAACCTACGAATACAGTAAAAACAGCAGCGAGAAGGAAACGGAGCTTCCTGCTTGTCAGTCGTTGGGTTGCTGCTCCGTTTCCATGGTAACTCCTCCGCTCCAGTTTTTGAACGCGCCTCGAATGTTCAGGCGCACGCACGCATTAAAACACGTCACAGTCAGCGAATTTTACATATATAATCAAATAAAATTAGACATTAAATAAATAACTTAATCTAAATAAATTATATTAAATCATACATTTAATTTATTTAATGTAGTTCTATGAACTCTGCACGTGGATCGACGGATATAAGCAGCACTTTTATAGTTTGAAGTTTTTTTTTTTTAAAGAACACTCAACCACCTTATTTCTTGTAGGCCTGCTTGCATGTAGACCAGGGGGTCGGCAATTAATTTTCTAAGGGCCACAGAGAAACTTGGGCAGTTTTAGAGGGCATAATTACACTAACTCGATTCTTTATTAAAAAAATACACTAAAAAACAAAACTAAAAAATAAACTGTAAATTAATGAAATTTGGAAGCAATATTTTATGAACGTTACAAATCAGTTTTGAAATTGTGCATTGCAACAGTTGCAGGTGGGTGTTGAATATGCTGGAATGCTTTATATTCTGATAATAAGTCTAAAGTGTGTGTGTTTAGTCTTAATCATAGCTTGCACATAGACCATATATGGTATTCATTTTTCATTGTACATTTATGAATGTGCGGGGATGTCTCCCTCTAAGGAGGATTTTTCTCCAGAAATGTATTTGGATAAAAAGTCAAAAATTGTTTTATAGCAAATGGATAAATATTTGTTCCTTTTTGTAAAAGATGTTTTCTCACAAATCGCCTAGCAATAAAATCTTTAAAAGAAATACAATTTTAATTAAATTCTGGGTACGACGTGGCAGACTAAAAACGCACATGCGACATGTTTGTAATGAAATTACGGGCTATTGACGTTGTAGGTACGTTGCCAGTAAATCATGAAATTACAAATTATTACGAATAGAGGACCTTCTGGGACTTTTTTGGTTATCTTGTTACGTATGAGGTGTATGACGACGTTGTGTGAGTTGGTAATGGGATGGTAATGGAATTACGAGATACGACGTTGTAGGTAGTTGTCTGTTGGTAATCACGAAATTACATAATGTACGAATTACGGTTACGTAACTGTTACGTGGTGTAATTAAGTGGTCAATTGTTCAGCTCTCTTGGTCGTCAGGTCGTGTGATGCATGTTGCTGAACTGTATTCAAATGTTATAAATATAAAAACACCACATTTTGAAATTTAACTGCAGTATGTCAATTTAGTTTATTTGTGTGTGCTGCGCTCATAGACTTTAGAAAACGGCGCTCATTTGTTTGATTCTCCTCGAGAAGCTGTGCAAGCCTCAAAAGTTTAAGGTCCTTGCACTCTGACTGAGTCCGAAACTGTCGTATTCGTTTTTTCATATTCGTCATTTGGTGGCTCTCAATTGTCAAAAACACCCCACAAAATATTTGCTACGGATGCGAAAAATGCAGAAAATCGAACCATCCAAATTAATTTTTATGACGGACGGAAGTTTCAGAGGCTGCAAACGTATAAAACGTGAGGTCGTATTTATATATATATATATATATATTCGTTTTTCGTTTATTATTCATTTATTCATTATTCGTTTATTATAAAATATTCGTTTAATATATATATATAAAACGAATAAACTAGTCAGAATATAGGCTACAGTTAAAGCTTTCCTTTAGTTTTTGTGAAATACACGCACGCACGCAGCCACGCACACACATACATGTTTAAATACATTTATGTTGTTAATAAATAAATAACAATAAATTGTTGTAACAGCAACATCTCCAAGTTTTGTTTTTCACTGTAAAAATGTAATTATTTGCCAATGCAAAGAGAGTACCGCCACCTTTTTCCCCAAGAGAGGAGGTGAAGTGGTTTTTGACAGAAATCAAATCAGATCTGGCGAAGCATCTGGATGACACTATGTGGCTTGCGTCTCTGTCCTATTTGGTCGATATATTTGACCGCTTGAACGGCCTCAACCTGTCTTTGCAAGGCCGCGAAACTCATATTTTGCTCCTTGCAGACAAAGTGCACGCCTTTATCACTGATGCAGGCACGTCACACGATTTCTCCTCCCTATTTCAATCAGCGTCTGAGCACCTGTCAGCAATGAGAAAACAATTTGCGACGTACTTTAAAGAGGATTATCGCTCTTTTGCGTGGGTTCGAGATCCGTTTGTGTGCACAGCAAACGAGCTATCAATTGATATGCAGGAACAGCTTATTGAGCTGAAGAGTGACAGTAGACTGAAGGAACTCTTTAGCTCCTGCCCTCTTTCGTCATTCTGGGCAGCATTGATGCAGGAATATCCTGAACTCTGTGACGTCGCCTTGAAGATTCTCCTTCCTTTCGCGTCGACATATTTGTGTGAGGCAGGATTCTCAAAAATGACTGCACTCAAAACGAAATACCGCAATCGTGCACAAATCGAGGATGATTTGAGGCTATGTTTATCAAACATTGAGCCAATAATTGAGGATCTTTGCAAGGCAAAGCAGGCTCAGGTCTCACATTAACATCACCTACCTGCAAGCTTCTGTAAAAAAATGCTAATGATGCCTACTATTAGGCCTAGTAATAATAACAATAATAAAGCATAAATTAATATCAGAGGTCTGGTGCCAATTCCAATTATAGCAATAGCCTAGTAATGATAATAGCCTATACTGATGATAATAATAATAATAATAATAACAACAACAACAACAATAAAGCATGCAACCTCATATAATTATATAGCAATAGCCTAGTAATGATGATAGGCCTACTACTACTCATAATAATAATAATAATAATAATAATAATGTCTGCAAGCTCACATTAGAAGTCTGGTGCTACTGTCAATTATAACAATAGCCTAGTAATGATAATAGGCCTACCTACCGCTACTGATGATAATAATAATAATAATAATGTGGGCCTAAAAATAATAGCCTAGGGCTATCTATCTATCTATCTATCTATCTATCTATCTATCTATCTATCTATTATCTATCTATGCAAGGTGGTATGGTGGGTGTGGGGGGGGGGGGGGGGCAAACTGCAATGAACCAGCTTTGGGGGGGCCCAGCTTGCAAAAGGTTGAGAACCCCTGGTTTAGAACATGTAAAGCACAATAATTATAATTAAATTTTTAAACTAAGTTTTTGGGCCTGTAAAATATTTGCCATAATTCTTACCATGGCGACATCATATTTCCTTTTCCTAGGGATGCGGAAAATTGGGTGCAGACTTCCCCTTGCCATCTCTATTCCCTGCTTGGTGAAGTGGGCAAACCTCCAGCCATGGCTGTATAATTAAATTAAAACAATTCAAAATTTACATTGCTGTCCGAGATTACTGATAATAATATATTGAATTTGTTTTGAATTTTAAAGACACTGGTACCCTTCAATCTCAAGATTCTCCACCAACACTGTGCAAGTAAAGGACAACTGAAGTCAAAGCACTTCCATCAGGTGGATATTGAAGACTTTCCTCAGTAATGTGTACATTTGGAGGACAAGTTTCTGCAAAGGTGTCAAACACATCACTGTCTGTACATCTGACTTTCAGAAAAAGTTCAGGTCGAGTCTGGTTCAAGTGCCATTTTGCAATTGACTTATGAGGACATGAATTCCTTGGCTTAGAGCATGGACAGTGCCAAGTATTTCTTTTTTTGTCAAAACAAACAATTACTCTCCCTAACCGAGAATAATATGAGATGCATGTTTCCAGGACTGACACGCATATTTTCGATGTTCCATTGCCAAATGAGACCTCTTTACTCAGTGGGCAGCTCTCAGACTTTGCTTTTTGGTTCCTTGCAAGACAAATTTTCTTTGTGTTGTCAGAAATCAACTTTTTTCTTACCATATCTGACAGAACTTTTTCCTTAAGTGTGATGTCTGGTTCAGATGAAATAGGACGGTAAGATAATGACTTCAAATGGATGCACTGAAACCCCATTAAGCCACTTCTTCTGGAAAATTCAGAAGCCCGTTTGCATTGCTGTAGCTCACAGCTCACTTGATCGTTGCTTCCTCAGGTGCATTTCTGTACATGTATGGGGTTTCCAAATCCAGAAAAAATTCTTCTGACAGCAAAAATTCCCTTATTACGGTCTATGCATTGGGATGGAAGATGGTGATTTGCTGTTACATCTGTATTTGCTGATGAGTGACGTCTTTGAATGTGTATCTTGATGTTTTTCTTGTTCACAACCAAATTACAGAATGTGCATGTAGTAATTTTGGGCTTCAACTTGAGTATTTTGGGGTTACTCATGCAGGTGGTTTGGGCTGGAGTTGATGAGGCAGGTGTGTCATCACTGTTAGACAGTGTAATGACTGTTGGATAGGAAGTTGTTGTCCTGCGGGCTGTCAAGCACTGGACACTGGAGTGCGCTGAAACACTGGAGGTTGCACACACGCTGGAGGTTGC
>JAPDDN010000617.1:37500-120041 GCA_027422405.1 Ptychobarbus kaznakovi
ATATCTGTGTCATTATACAAATTTATGTCCTCATTTGTCACAAAAACGCACACACACGCGCGCGCACACACACACAACGCGCAAAACTCAGCATTTGAACAGTCAATAGCAAATACTTAAACTGATAACAAAACATACTGTCTCTGATTCAGAAGTGCCAGATTGTCAGACCACAGTCAGAATTACCTCCTCTCCTAGGTTCACAAGACTATCGTCCATAAAATGTGTTGCTGTTATGTTGTAAGTGATCTTAATCATTCCTAAATGCATCTACTTTGGGAAGGCCAAATAAAGTGCTTTTGCTTTCGAAAAAAAAAAACACATCGTCTCCCTGACACGGCTGCATTAACACGGCTGCGGTTACTGAAACCACGCCTTCTTTCTTTGCGTGAACATATGGGCTGCATTCTGCAAATATTTCCACACCGTGGCGTAGACATGTGGGGTGTGTCTGAATGGGCCGTTTTAGGGGGGCGTGGCAGAGTCTTAACTTTGATAAAGAATATCTCTTTGGGTTTGAGACTTTAGTCTTTGTAACTTCAGGGATCTTATCTATGCACAATCAGCTTGTAACACTTGAAATCACACCATACGACCCCTTTAAATCTGGAATATAATTTAATTTAATTCACATGTGTTTCATAAACATATAATCCTTTTTGGATCACAATCCGCCATCAACATTGTAACGGGGCCGACAAGACGAGAGGCGTGCGGATTCATGTGCAAGCTTTTATTAATAGACATGATCAATGTTTTTACACAGGTAGGGTCGAACACATGGCAAACAGGTATATTGAGGGCAAGGCAGAGGAATACTCAAGTACATGGGCGTGGTCTTCGATCGGCGAACAATATCCAGAGGGCTTGACAAGAGGGGTAATTCAGGTACACAAGCAAAGGCCAGGGCAGGAGCAAACAGAGTCCAAATGGAAGGCAAATGGTTAATCCAATATACAAGGCAGAAGGTCAGGAACGAGACAACAAGGCAACACGAAAAGACTAGACTTAATCTAAAATAAGAAACGGAAACTAGAATGGCTCCGTAAAGCAGCTAACACTCGGAGAGTGAAAAACCCAGAACAATACAGGAGACTGAACACAAAAACAAACACGGAGGGGCTTGGTAAGTAGCTAACACTAGGAGAATGCTAAACGCTAAACAATACTCGGCAGAAAAGAAGAGGAAGTCCATGGTTTATGTAGAGTGTGTGATCAGTGTAATCAGCTTTGTGATCAGTGCAATCAGCTGTGTGTCGTCAGTGCAATCAATGATGGGAATTGTAGTCTGAGGTGGAGTGCAACAGTTGGTGTAGTGCAAGAGTCCATGTGGTGAGTGAGTGACCTCTGGTGGTGAGTTAAAGGAAGTTCATAGACCAGATTCATGACATACCCCCTCCCCAATGAGCGGCTTCCAGACGCTCCAAACTCAGAGCAATCCAGGAGGGCGGTGGAGCGGAGGTGGAACCGGGGGAGGGACAGGTCCATGTGGAAGTGACGAGACCAGGAACCGAGGCAAATCCGGCAGCGCAGAGTACTAAGGCAGAGCAGACAGGACTGGAGCACACCAAGGCTGAACAGATGAGACAGGAGACCACCAGGGCGGAGCAGATGAGACAGGAGCCCCCCAGGGCGGAGCAGACGGGACAGGAGACCACCAGTGTGGAGCAGACAAGGCAGGAGAGCACCACGACGGATCAGGAACCCACAGCAGAGATTGGAGCCTAGGGAAAACTGAGACACAAGAGACAGACCTAGCATTTACGGTCTCAAAGACCGAGGCAGGGAATACAAGAAGTTAATCAACTGTTTCCCTGGAGCCCACTTAACATGCAGACAGTTCACTGACTGAGACTTGACAGGTAGTCAGTTCACAAATCAGGTCCATTGACTGAAACCGAGCAGGCAGACAATTCAAAATCAGGCTCATAGACTGGAACTAGACAGATTAACACTTCACATTCAGGCTCCTTCAAAGAGACTGGACAAACGGATAAGTCAGCATCAGATTTGACTACAGAATCAAAACAACAGACAGTTCACAATTGGATGCATTGACTGGTACTAAATTGGTAGACAGTTCAGTGATAGAAACTGGCAAGACAGACAGTTTAAAATTAGACTCATTGACTGGAACTGAACAGGAAGACAGATTAAAGACAGGCTGACTGACTGAGACTGAACAGATAGGCAGTTCATAATCAGGATGATTAAGGGAAGCTGGAGAGATGGATGGTTCACCAACAGACTCAATGACTAAATCAGGACCAACAGATAGTTCATGTGTGGTTATTTTTTCAGTGACAGGGTTCATGGGGCAGACATAAAATTCATTTACAGCTTCCATGGCTGTAACAGGCAGGGATGAGGATTCACAAATGGCCCCTATGGGCACCTCAAAAACAGTCAGAAATTTCACAGCCCGCATCCTTGGGTGAGATAGACGAAGCTGAGAGTTCAGAGGTAGCCTCCTCGGTTGGGTCGGGGCAGGACAATAGTTCATAGTAGGCCTCCATGGCCGGTTCAGAGCAAGGTAGGAGATCACAGACAGCTTC
Organism: Ptychobarbus kaznakovi; assembly: GCA_027422405.1. Lineage (NCBI taxonomy): Eukaryota > Metazoa > Chordata > Actinopteri > Cypriniformes > Cyprinidae > Ptychobarbus > Ptychobarbus kaznakovi. Next base: position 40,056 of record JAPDDN010000617.1, read on the forward strand.
CATAGCCGTGACAGGGCAGAACAAAGCTTCACAGATGGCCTCAATAGCCGTGACAGGGCAGTCTGAGAGCTGATACGTGGATACCACTGACACCTCTGGAGGTTCTGCAGCAGATACCGCCACCTCTAAAGGTTCTACAGCAGTACCATCAGAAGTTTCAACAAATGCAGAGGGTTTAGCAATGGTACCTTCGACCGTGACATGACAAGTTGAGAGTGCATTACTGGGCGCCACCACCATGCAGGGGACTGAAGAGAGTACCGCCGCTTCAGGAGGTTCTGCAGCATCAGCTGCCACCTTTGGAGAAACTGCAGCAGGTACCATCACTTCAGGGAACACGGTAACGAGCGTCACTACCTCAGGAGGTTCTGCAGCATCAGCCGCCACCTCTGAAGACATAATAGTGGCAACCGTTACCTCTGGAAGTTCTGTGGTGGTGTATGCAGCCCAAACACACCAAAAAGCGATCCCCATCATGGGAAGCACTTCAGACAGGGCAATCAGTTCAGGAACAGGAGGGCTAGAGTGAGTGGGTTTGGGGATACCAGCTGCACATGCAGACACCAGCATCCCTCACACTGGAAAATCGAAGCACTGACCTTGAATCTCTGGATGTGACGAACAGGACGTCACCAGACTCTGGATGATCAGCTGTGATGTGACATGGTTCTGGGCGGTCAGCGGTGACGTGAAAAGACTCTGGAAGATCCACTGAGACGTGAAGAGACTCTGGAAGGTCAGCGGAGACGTGAAGAGACTCTGGAAGGTCAGCGGAGACATGAAGAGACTCTGGAGGGTCAGTGACGATCAGTTGAGACATGACTTGACTCATGAAGATTACCCGTGACTGAGCTTGAGTCTGGATGATTAGTTGTGACGTGGTGTGAGTCTGGATGGCCAGCTGAGACAAGAAGAGATTCTGGAAGATCTGTGGAGACGTGACTTGACTCTTGACGATCATCTGTGACGTGACGAGGCTCTGACAGATCAGCTGTGATGTGACGAGACTCTGGGTGAACAGCTGTGACGTGACGTGACTCTGGCAGATCAGCTGAGATGTGACGAGACTCTGGCAGATCAGCTGTGACGTGACGAGGCTCTGGCAGATCAGCTGTGACGTGACCTGACTCTGGGTGATCAGCTGTGATGTGACTTGGCTCATGGAGATTAACTGAGAAATTATGGTGCGTTGTTGCGTCCGCCATTTTGTGAGTATATTCTGGTGTGTCCACCATCTCAGTCACAGATGCAGTGTCACGTTCCTCTTCCGCGACACCCACAGTAAACGAAGAGCCAGCACACAGCAAAGCATAGTCCATAAAATCCTTTAAAGTAACATTAATCTTTCCTTCAGGTAACCATGACTTTATGGGCTCACTTAGTCCGAAACGAAAAATGTCCTTTAATACAACCCCATCAAAAGTTACCTTGCCAGCTAACACACAAAATTGAGTGGCGTACTCCTCAACAGTGTTGGGGAAAGTTACTTTTAAAAGTAATGCATTACAATATTGCGTTACTCCCTAAAAAAGTAACTAATTACGTTACTTAGTTACTTTTTATGGAAAGTAATGCGTTACATTACTTTTGCGTTACTTTCGCATTACTTTTTAAATATGGGGCCTACACTAGAAAGGGGGCCCACTGGCTGCAAGTAAATTATATTTTTTGATTAATTATTTATATGGGAGTTTGCAGCAGTGACAACAGCATTCTGTAAACAAACTCACACACCCATTGTCAGCGACGCCCTGGTTGTAGTTGCATATACAGTGAATGGTTCAGTTTAGGTTCCCCCCACACAGTTTGTGTAGTTGGTATGTTCCACCGATATACTGTAAGCGGAATGCACAATCAATGCATTTGCTACTAGTAAAGCAGCCCAGCACAATATTGTCTTTATGTTAACGTGCAGATGAACAAGATAAATAACACTGGTGTGTGAAAGGAACTGGATCGGACAACTTTCTGCAACATCATACAATGCGAGTTCAGTCATTTGCGTGGATGTAATATGCGTGTCTGTTGGCTGAAGGTTAGATTAAGGTGCTGCTTCAAAGTCTCAATTTTAAATAGGATTCGTTCTATTGCTTAAATGTGATCATTAAACTTTATACGGCTCTGATTTAAGTAATTAAACGTGAGCACGGCATGTTTCAAAATAACTTAAGGCGCCCCTGAAGATTGTTTGTTTTTAATACAAGAAGTTCTATTTATAGCAAATGTAAAAGCCCTTTCACACAAAAAAATGTTATGAAACCTCAGGCTGAAGGAAGAGTAAATCACGTCTGTACAGTAGAACACAGGAGAAGTTTAACACTCTTCAGCAATAAAAAACAACGAAGCACAATTGTTCGTTTATCTAAAGTCATTTTTGCTCATTATGGTTGAACTGGATCATCAAAGGTCAGCAGCAAACACATTGGTTAATAAAATGGGATTAGATACACAGTGTTGGGAAGTAACTAGTTACATGTAACGGAATTACGTAATTTAATTACAAAATTAAAGTAATTGTAATTAGTTACAGTTACTAAGAAAAGATGTGTAATTAAATTACAGTTACTTATGAAAATGTTAAGGATTACAAAGAGGGTTACATCTGATTTTTTCACACACACTCCCACATACAGATTTAATTTATTTATTTCATAAATTGCAGTGACTGCTCTAAAATATGAAATACCAATGTTTCAGAAGTCTATAACATGCTTATCCAATAAGTCTTAAATTTCCTATATGGGTTTATGTATATGTTTTTTTTAAGATAAACAGTTTTTTTCTAAGGCATCATTAGATTCCAGTGTTTCCTGTCATAGCTATGCACAGATTTGATTTCAAAATCAGTATCATAGCTATTAAAATATTCCTTGTTATGATTTTAAATCTGTATTTAACCTCATAATGATTTTGAAGTAAGTCTGATTTTGAGGTGGCTGTGCTTCAAAGAGGACATCAGATGCCCATTTTCCACAAGTGGGTATGATTCTTTAGGGTAATCTTGAAATGGTCTCGGTGGGCGTGTAAAAAAACACAGCGACTCGTTTCGGTGCATATCTCTTTACATGCCAACGAGCTCTGCTCACCCCGCCACTCTCTTCTGTGGAAGAGCAAAGGCGATTTGCATATAATCATAAAAAAATATAAAGTGTCAAACTTACTTCTTCTGGATGTGTAGCTGGATCACGAACAATGGTTGCTGATCCATCCTTTAGTTTGAACTTTTTAACAAAACTTGCCTTGAATTGTCCCTCATTCAGAAAGCAGTCTGGAGTAAAATGATTTACGCAGCCAGAAATAAACTAATTTAGTGAAAGTGAAGTGATGTGTGGCCAAGTATGGTGACCCATACTCAGAATTTGTGCTCTGCATTTAACCCATCCAAGTGCACAAACACACACCGTGAACACACACCCGGAGCAGTGGGCAGCCTTTATGCTGCGGCGCCCGGGGAGCAGTTGGGGATTCGGTGCCTTGCACAAGGGTCTCACTTAAGTCGTGGTATTGAGGACGGAGAGAGCGCTGGTTATTCACTACAAAATCAAAATGGCTTGATAATTGAGACTGTTTAGGCTTTTGGGGGGATTGAAAAAGGAGTTCATTTTTACCACTGTAGGGTGATTGTGTCCACACTGCAAAGACATATTTATATGCAAATGAAGATATTTTGCATCCACTGTCTCCTTTAAAATTATAATATTATCATCTTAATTCAAGTGATGAAGGCTTTCGAGAGTCTGACAGTAGTCAGTGTTGAGCACTACTGTAAGGTTAACCCTGCCTGGTTTACATGTTTAAAAATGATTGACAGTTGAAAACATTAGAAATTTAGAAAAGTAATCAAAAGTAATCAAATGTAATCAGTTACTTTACTTTTATAAAGTAATTGAAAAGTTACACTACTTATTACATTTTAAGTAGGGTAACTTGTAATCTGTAACCTATTACATTTCCAAAGTAACCTTCCCAACACTGTAGATACATTTGTGTTTAACATATTTAATTATTGCGTCATATTCTGAGTTTGCATTTCACTGTTTTAATTAATTTTGATGAATACTGAATCTGTTTTTTGCGAGTGAGATTAATTAATACATGTTGACATTTAGTCTAGATTAGAAGTACAGTAAGATCATGTTCACACAGCGCGCTGTCAGTCAATAAATGGGGAAAAAAAGTAACTCAGATATTTTCTTGTAGATTAAAAAATAATGCGTTACTTTACTAGTTACTTGAAAAAAGTAATATTATTACGTAACTCGCGTTACTTGTAATGCGTTACCCCCAACACTGCTCCTCAATGGATTGACTTCCTTGACGCAGGTCAAGCAGCTGATTGAATGGGTCCATACCTGACCAGGGTCCATTAGAAAAGCCGCTGGATCCGCGTGTGGCCGAGTATTCTGTAACGGGGCCGACAAGACGAGAGGTGTGCGGATCCATGTGCAAGCTTTTATTAATAGACATGATCAAAAGCACAGGCAGGGTCGAACAAATGGCAAACAGGTATATTGAGGGCAAGGCAGATGAGTACTCAAGTAAACGGGTGTGGTCTTCGATCGGCGAACAAAATCTAGAGGGCTTGACAAGAGGGGTAATCCAATATATAAGGCAGAAGGTCAGGAACCAGACAACAAGGCAACACGAAAAGACTAGACTAAAACTAAAATAAGAAACGGAAACTAGGAATGGCTCCGTAAAGCAGCTAACACTCGGAGAGTGAAAAACGCAGAACAATACACGAGACTGAACACAAAAACAAACACGGAAGGGCTTGGTAAGTAGCTAACACTAGGAGAATGCTAAACAATACTCGGCAGAGAAGAAGAGGAAGTCCATGGTTTATGTAGAGTGTGTGATCAGTGCAATCAGCTGTGTGTGTCATCAGTGCAATGGATGATGGGAATTGTAGTCTGAGGTGGAGTGCAACAGTTAGTGTAGTGCAAGAGTCCATGTGGTGAGCGAGTGACCTCTGGTGGTGAGTTAAAGGAAGTTCATAGACCAGATTCATGACAAACATGATGCATTTAATTATTCTAGCTGCTGTGAGAAAAGGCTATACACGGTGTGCCACCTGCAGGATCCTCACATGTGATAGCCTACTTGCCTGGACAACTTCTTTTTGTTTACAGATGTGACATTATGACGCGGTGCCATGCTCGAATCTCCTGCGAAAACATACCCGTACCACTCAATTTAGAAAACATTATTATAAGCTAACCGTTGTGAATCTTGCTAAAGTAAGGTGATAGTTTTGAACACATGCTGGTTATGTACTTGCTCAAATATTAATTTTGGATAATTTTTACCAAAAAAAGTTATGGACTGCAGCTTTAAAGACACCTGAATCAACAAGCCAAGGTCTTTGTATTTACTTTAATAACAGCTGGGTGTGTCGAGTATGAGGAACTTGCTTTTCATACTCGCAGACAAACCTGTCTTACACACATTACTCAAACACAGAAGCAGGAATCACCTTTAGTTCAGGGAAAGAGAAACTGAAGCGCAATCGAGCTGTTGTGTGTTTGTGTTTCTTTATTCATGCAGTAAAATGGCAGAAGCCAGAATTTCTCAGGCTGAGTTCACGTGTCCATGTGTCAGGATCTCCTGAAGGATCCAGTGGCCATTCCCTGTGGACACAGTTACTGTAAGAGCTGTATTACAGACTGCTGGGATCAGGAGGATCAGAAGAGTGTCTACAGCTGCCCTCAGTGCAGACAAACCTTCAGTCCAAGACCTGCTTTAGCTAAAATCACCGTGCTGGCTGAAGTGGTGGAGAAACTGAAGAAGACCAGACTTACTGCTGACTGTTACGCTGGAGCTGGAGATGTGCAGTGTGATGTCTGTACTGGAAGAAAATACAAAGCCGTCAAGTCCTGTCTGGTGTGTCTGAACTCTTACTGTCAGAATCACCTCGAACAACATGATAGTTTCTTTAAAGGAAAGAAACACAAAGTGACTGATGCCACTGGACGACTGCAGGAGATGATCTGCCAGAAACATGAGAAGCTCCTGGAGGTTTTCTTTCGCACTGATCTGAAATGTATATGTGTGCTGTGTGCGATGGATGAACATAAAAAACATGACACTGTATCAGCTGCAGCACAGACGACAGAGACACAGGTATTTAGAACTAGACACTAATGAAATATTGTTAACACGGTGGCTTGTTTATATTGGCACCCATATTAACAGCTTACTGCATACAGTGTCTGAAAAAATGAACAGCAGTTGCAAGAAGAGTTTCACTGCCAAGTCTGAAAATGCATTGTAAACCTTTGTCAATAGAATCTTTCATAAAATTGGCCTTGATTAAACATCAAATAATGGAGTGAAATGTTCAATCATTGTTTGACAACATATACTTCCATCAGTCAAAATGCAAGTTAAATGTAGTGATAGGTGACTCTATATCTGACTGAATCCAGATTTAATTTATTTATAGCTTCACTTCAGTTTATTTTCTGTGTTGAGCTGCATGTCTGTTAAACAGCAGGAACATTGTCTGAGTGAAGTTCTAAGTCTGTGTCTGTTTTCTTTTTATAATACTTATGCCAGCAGTGTGAAACAGTCCTTATGCTCCATGTTAATTCATGTATGATGATTTTAACCAAGCATCCCTACTGGAGTTGGAACCTACAGCCACTGCTTATCAGTTCAGATAAACTGCCTCACCCTACTTTTACTGAATTCAATTGTTCACATTAGTTTTCTGTGATATTTATGATCGTCTGTTTCTCCAGCACCAGCTGAAGGAGATGCAGACGACGTTCCAGCAGAGAATCCAGCAGAGAGAGAAAGATCTTCATCAGCTGAGAGAGGCTGTGGAGTCTCATAAGGTGAGTCTGGAGAAGAAGATAAGTTTGTCTTAGTCTCAGTTCAGACTCACTGAAGCCTGAATCACTGTGTGTCCTAACAGCGCTCTGCACAGACAGCAGTGGAGGACAGTGAGAGGATCTTTACTGAGCTCATCCTCTCCATTGAGAGAAGCCGCTCTCTAAGCTGATACGGCTGATCAGAGATCAGGAAAAGCATGCAGTGAGTCAAGCTGAAGGACGACTGGAGCGACTGGAGCAGGAGATCAATGATCTGAGGAGGAGAGACGCTGAGCTGGAGCAGCTTTCACACACACAGGATCAAGTTCAAGTTCAAGTTCAAGTTGAGCTTTATTGTCATTCCGCTACATGTGGGGACATACAGTGGAACGAAATGTCGTGCCTCATGGGTCCACGGTGCTACATAAATACAGACATAAATACAGACATGCAACAATGATGTAAAACACTATAAACCTATACACAACTAACCTTCTGACAGATTTTGACTAAGTATACTATATATATTGTTTTATCTATACAACTAAAGATAAAAAATACAAACTATGCGAATGCTTCACATAAATACTGTACATGTGCAGAGAGAAACATTGTGAGTCAAGCAGCTAGCTGAGGAACAGTACAAAAAGATTTGTGGTAGTGCATGAGCATGTAAACATACATATATTGCCGAGTCTTTTGTGGGATTGTGTAAACATAGCAGTGTTAGGAAAAGTGTCTAGTGCATAGAGGAGAGTGTGCTGCTACAGGTGGTTTGTACAAGCCCACTCACCTGTGTGTAGCACACTTGAATTGCACAAAAAAGTTCACAGCTTTTTCTTTGGTGAGTAAGGTTGGAGGGTTTGTTTGGGGGGGGGGGGGGGGGGTTCCATGTTTCAGGAGGTAGGGATTTGCATGGGGTTTCAAAGGGGGGCGGGGTGATCTGAGTTCAGGGCTCTCACAGCCTGGGGAAAAAGCTGTTGAGCAGTCTGGTGGAGCGGGCTCTGATGCTCCGGTACCGTCTTCCTGATGGTAGGAGCTGGAAGAGACTGTGGGAGGGGTGGGTGGGGTCCTTCATGATGCTGTTGGTTTTGCTGGAGCATCGTGCAAGGAAAATGTCCAGGATGGATGGGAGAGGGGCACCGATGATCTTTGCAGCCGTGTTCACTGTCCGCTGGAGGGTCTTACGGTCAGCAGCACTGCAGTTCCCGTACCAGACAGTGATGCAGCTGGTCAGCACACTCTCAATGGTGCCCCTGTAGAATGTGGTGAGGATGGGTGGAGGGAGACTTGCTCTTTTCAGCCGGCGGAGAAAGTGTAGACGCTGTTGTGCCTTCTTGGAGAGTGACATGGTGTTGGTGGACCAGGTGAGATCCTCCGTGATGTGCACCCCAGGAATTTTGTGCTGCTGACTCTCTCCACAGTCGAGCTGTCGATGATCAGTGGGGGGTGGTCAACAGAGTTTCTCCTGAAGTCCACCACAACCTCCTTTGTCTTCTCCACATTGAGGGACAGATTGTTAGCGCCACACCATTTCGCCAGCTGTGCCACTTCCTCTCTGTAGTGTGTTTCATCGTTGTTGCTGATGAGACCTACCACTGTTGTGTCATCAGCAAACTTGATGATGTGGTTGGAGCTGAACTTGGCAGTGCAGTCATGGGTCAGCAGCGTGAAGAGCAGCGGGCTGAGCACACAGCCTTGTGGGGCACCTGTACTCAGTGTGGTAGTGCTCGAGGTGTTGTGGCCGACACGGACTAACTGAGGTCTTCCGGTTAAAAGTCCAGGATCCAATTACAGAGGGAATTGTTAAGGCCAGCAGGTTTAGTTTGTTTGAGAGCTGTGGTGGATTATTGTGTTGAATGCCGAGCTGAAGTCAATGAACAGCATTCTAACATAGGAGTCTTTGTTTTCTAGGTGGGTAAGAGCCAGGTGGATGGTAGAGGAAATTGCGTCGTCCGTAGAGCGGTTTGGACGGTATGCAAACTGGAGCGGATCGAGTGTGTTGGGGAGGCTGTTTTTGATTTTTTGCATGACTAACCTCTCAAAGCACTTCATCATGATTGGGGTCAGTGCTATGGGACAGTAGTCGTTTAAACAGGACACAGGTGATTTCTTTGGTACCGGTATGATTGTTGTGGATTTTAGACATGTGGGGACGACTGCTTGGCTCAGCGAGGTGTTGAAGATATCTGTTAGGACATCCGTCAGCTGTACAGCACAGTCTTTCAGTACACGGCCAGGTATGTTGTCAGGACCCGCAGCCTTTCGTGGGTTAATCCTGGATAGGGTCTTCCTTACGTCGGCTGCAGACAAACAGAGCGCCTGGTCGTTGGGAGGTGTGGGCAGTTTTTGTGCAGGTGTGTCGTTCTGCATTTCAAACCGTGAGTAAAAGTGGTTGAGTGCATCTGGGAGGGATGTGTCATCATCACAGGCCTGTGGCGGGGGCTTGTAGTCAGTGATGGTCTGAATGGCTTGCCACAGGCTCCGTGTGTCTCTGCTGTCCGTGAAGTGATTATTGATTTTTTGAGCATGTGACCGTTTTGCATTTTTGATGCCACGGGACAGATTGGCTCTTGCTGTTTTGAGGCCTGCTTTGTCTCCTGATCTGAATGCTTCATCTCTGGTTTTTAGCAGCCCACGAACCTCTGCTGTCATCCACGGCTTCCGGTTTGCACGTGTGGTGATGGTCTTAGTGACTGTCACATCATCCATGCACTTTTTGATGTAGGCAGTCACAGTTTCAGTGTACTCCTGCAGGTCTGTGTGGTTGTTGTAGGTGGCCGCCTCTTTAAACATGTTCCAGTCTGTGCACTGAAAGCAGTCCTGTAGTGTTGAAGTAGCATTTTCTGGCCAGATTGTGATGAGTTTTTGAACGGTTTGGCGAGTTTCAGAAGTGGTCTATATGCTGGGATTAGCATAACAGAGATGTGGTCTGAGTATCCGAGGTGGGGGCGGGGTACAGCTTTGTAAGCGTTCTTTACGGTTGTGTAAACAAAGTCCAGCGTATTATTTCCTCTTGTTGCAAAGTTAACATGTTGGTAGAACTTTGGCAAAACTGTCTTTAAATTTGCGTGGTTGAAGTCACCGGCTATGATGAAAAAGCCGTCGGGGTTATTTGTTTGTTGTTCACTGATGGCGCAATAAAGTTCACGAAGTGCGTCCTTAGCATTTGCACACGGCGGAATGTAAACCGCGACAATAACAATGGCCGTGAACTCCCGCGGCATATAGAACGGTCGGCACTTCACAAACATAAACTCCACCAGTGATGAGCAGTGTTTTGATAATACCGCAGTATTGTTACACCATTCTTTGTTGATATAAACACACAAGCCACCACCGCGGCTCTTACCAGAAAGTATTGTGTCTCTGTCCGATCGACAGCATGTTAGCCTGTTCAACTGAATGGCAGAGTCCGGGATGTTGTCATTTAGCCATGTTTCAGTGAAAACAAACACACAACAATTCCTTGCCTCATGCTGTGTAGACCGACTGAGTTGTATTAAGTCCAGTTTGTTTTCCAGAGAGCGAACGTTTGAGAGCATGAGTGTTGGAAGAGCCGGTCTTGTGGGATTAGCTCTTAGCCTCGCTCGTATACCTCCGCGCTTACCGCGCTTCCGTCCTCTCTCACACCGCTTGCGACGCTGCCTTGTGCAGGTAGCGTCAGTAGGCGAGGCCGTGGTCTCGAGGTCCGGCTCCAGCAGTAAACAAAGGCCTCGTAGCTTCTCAATAGCCGCCGGCGCGAGTTGGTGTTTGTACGCGTTGCCGATATCCAGAAGGCTTCGGCGATCATATATGTGTTTTGGAGTGATTTCCTTATGAGTTAGCGGTACATTTACACTATTTGGAGACGAACAGACGACATTAAAAGACATAAAAGCACCGTTTTTGGGACCCAGAGCAGCCGCTGCGTCTGAACGCGCCGCCATCTTGGAAAAAATCACATCCAGTGTATGCAGGTAACACAGATCTAGAAGAACAGGGTCATAGTGGACTTGAGCAGATCCTGCAGGTAACACAGATCTAGAAGAACAGGGTCATAGTGGACTTGAGCAGATCCTGCAGGTAACACAGACCTAGAAGAACAGGGTCATAGTGGACTTGAGCAGATCCTGCAGGTAACACAGATCTAGAAGAACAGGGTCATAGTGGACTTGAGCAGATCCTGCAGGTAACACAGATCTAGAAGAACAACATCATAGTGATGGCGCTGCTCTGCGGGCGACACGGACACATACATACTCGTGCTGCTGTTTGTTTGTTTGTTTGTTTGTTTGAACAGTCTATTGTTTGTTTTGCACGCTAAATTTATTTTTATTCTTTGAGCAGTTTTGCGTTTTGTGAATGATTTGCACGATTGGGAGAACGACTAGATGGCGGCGTGTGTCTTACTTTTTTTGATGGCGATGACGCTCCCAAGTGAACTTTTTTCCACCTGCAAAACCAGTGGGAATGGGGCGCAAGTCTACTCGAGGGAGGCGCTTTTGTCGTTGCGATGGTGTGGAGATGCAGCAGGTCTTTCCCGATCGCTTACTGGAAGTTTGCCGGAGGGTATGAAAATGCGATGTTTGCAGCGACCGCGGAAAAGAGGCCGGCGAGGAGGTGTGCGACAGCGGCTAAGGAAGAGAGGCAGTCGACCCCCATTGCCTTCTATGATTCTGAGCAATGTAAGGTCGCTCAGGAATAAAATGGATGAACTTCGAACATTAAGAAGAGGATGCTTTGAGTACCGTGAGTCTTGTATTATGCTCTTTACTGAGACTTGGTTACATCCAGAGATCCCCGACGGTTTAGTTGAAATAGAGGGGTTTTCACACATTCGCTCCGATAGGACTGTGTTGTCTGGAAAAAGTAAAGGGGGTGGTCTCTGCTTGTATATAAATGACAGGTGGTGCAGACAACACACAGTCCGGGAGAAAATCTGCAGCTCTGATGTAGAACTGTTATGTGTAAGTCTCAGGCCATTTTATTTACCCCGAGAATTTGGTAACATTCTCATTTGCTCTGTTTACGTACCCCCAAACGGCAATGCTTCACGGGCTGCGTCACAGGTGGCAGACTGTGTTCATGAACAATTACAGAGTACCCCAAATGCCCCTATTTTCATCGTGGGAGATTTTAACCACTGTGACTTAAATACAGCTCTGCCGGGTTTTGAACAGTATATAAATTGTTACACCAGGAAGAATCGGATTTTAGACAAATGCTATGGTAATTTAAAACTTGCTTATACAGCCACAGCTAAACCACCTCTGTCTAATTCTGATCACAATACTGTTCATTTGATCCCCACCTATAAGACTGCCCTCAAGAGCGCTAAACCCCTTGTGAAATCTATTAATGTATGGTCAGAAGATAGCATAGAATCACTGAAAGGCTGTTTTCTATGCACAGATTGGGACATTTTTTCTAGGGAATCAAGTTTGGACAACGCCACAGAAGTAATTACAGATTATATCAAATTCTGTGTCGACACTGTGATTCCAAAAAAGAAAGTAAAAGTCTACCCCAACAACAAACCTTATGTTACAAAGGAAGTGAAGGACTGTATCAATAGGAAGCATCGGGCATTTAAGAACAAGGATCACTTACAACTTAAAACTGTACAAAAGGAGTTGAACCAGAGGCTCAAAGAGGCAAAAGAACATCACAGGGGTCTGATGGAGAAAAACTTTCAGACTATGAACTCTAAAAGATTATGGGATTCAATGAAAATAGCAACTAATATGAAATTAACAGATAAGTCCTTGCATGTCACAGATGAACTGGCAAAAGCAAATGAATTGAACTATTTTTATAAGAGGTTTGACAACTATGATTTCTCTGCTGAATGTGATATGTTGCTTGATAGTATTAATACTGATGATGCTGATAGGTTGGAGATTGACCTTAAATCCATCACTAAGGTCTTTAAGCAAGTTAATGCAACTAAGGCCACAGGTCCTGATGGAATTTCTCCATTTCTAATAAGAACATGTGCAGACGAACTGACATCAGCTTGGTGCCCTATTTTCCAGTGGTCCCTGTACTCTCACACTGTGCCAACTCTATGGAAAAAGGCAATTATTATCCCTGTTCCCAAAAAATCTTGTCCACAGGAGAATAATGATTTTAGACCTATTGCTTTAACTTCTGTTGTGATGAAGTGTATGGAAAAGCTCATTGTGAGCCAATTAAAACTGGAAGTATGTCCACAGTTAGATCCCTATCAGTTTGCATATAAACGTCACAGAGGCACTGATGATGCTATCAACAGTTTAGTGCACCTAGTGATTAAACATCTTGAGAATCCTAGGGCATATGCTAAACTGTTGTTTGTAGATTTTAGTTCGGCCTTTAACACCTTGCAGCCTCATATTCTTTTGAAAACTATGCAGCAGATGAATGTCAATCCCTTTATTATTAAGTGGTTCTACTCATTTCTGACCAATCGTAGCCAGCAGGTTAGGGTGAATAGGATGTTGTCTGAATCTACGATTATCAACACTGGCGCCCCACAGGGGTGTGTCAGTTCTCCAGTCCTGTTCACATTATATACTAATGAATGTACATGTAGTACTGTTAACAATTACATGATTAAGTTCTCTGATGATACAGCTATTTTAGGTCTCATATCTGGAACATCAGATGTTACTACTTACAAACATGAGGTTCAGAACTTTGTCCAGTGGTGTGATAAACATTTTCTTAGCATTAACACAAAAAAAAACAGTGGAGATGATGTTTGACCCCAAATCCATTGGTGACCACTTACCAGTGGTCATTAATGGTCAGAATATAGTCCAGGTGGACTCTTGCAGATATCTGGGCATTCACATTGATAACAAACTGACATGGAGTGTTCAGGTTGAAAATGTCTGCATTAGGGTCCAACAGCGTTTGTATTTTCTTCGTAGGTTGAGGGTATTTGGTGTTAACCAAAAAGTGTTGCTTCTCTTTTATCATGCTGTAATCGAGAGCATTTTTCGATACGGCATCTCAGCCTGGTTTGGCAATCTTAGTGTACACTTGAAAGCCCAGATTACACGGCTAACACAGAGAGCCATGAAAATTATGGGAGTTAAGCAGCATCCCACACCTCAGGCTCTTTTTGAAGAAACAGTCACTAGACAGGCTCAAAAAATTATTTCAGATCCCACTCATGTCCTTCACTCTGAGTACCAACTTCTTCCCTCGGGAAGACGCTTCAGAGTTCCTAAGTGCAGGCTTAACCGTTTTAAGAACTCCTTTGTCCCACTGTCCATTAAAGCATTGAATGACAAGTTAGCTAGAGGTCAACAAATATAATGTACATGTGTATATATATATATATATACATGTGTATGTGTGTGTATATATATAGATTATATATAAATATGTATTTTCCCCATCTGGTGTGCAAATATATATAGACATGATGATTAAAGGGGTGTTGCACAAAAGGTAGGGTGTAGTTTAGTTGTTCACTGTATATTGTGGGGAGGGCAGAGAGGGGTTGCTGTGTCATATGTATGTAGTATGTTATTTGTGTAGAACAGCAGATAACGTATTGTATGTGTCCAACACAAATTTCCTTCGGGACAATAAAGTTTATCTTATCTTATCTTATCTTAGTGGACTTGAGCAGATCCTGCAGGTAACACAGATCTAGAAGAACAGGGTCATAGTGGACTTGAACAGATCCTGCAGGTAACACAGACCTAGAAGAACAGGGTCATAGTGGACTTGAGCAGATCCTGCAGGTAACACAGATCTAGAAAAACAGGGTCATATTGGACTTGAGCAGATCCTGCAGGTAACACAGATCTAGAAGAACAACATAATAGTGGACTTGAGCAGATCCTGCAGGTAACACAGATCTAGAAGAACAGATCATAGTGTACTTGAGCAGTTCCTGCTGTGACACAAGACTCATAGAGAAACAATTAATTAGAGAAGAATGTGACAAAACTTCACAAACATTTCACCCTTTTAACTAATATTTGTCTGATTTGAAACCAAACAAAAACTGACCTTGTCTTAGGGGTCCTTGTGAATTTTAAGTGTCACTAACTGCTCCAAAGTTATAAATAATGGTCTGTATACTCATAGCCTTTGAGCTACTTTTGCTGAGCAACTCAACTCAACTCAACTCAACTCAACCATTGATGTGCTTGAGCTCTTAGATGTACATTTATAATCTTAGTAGATGTTTCATCATCCAAACAATTGTCTAGAAAATTCGCGTTTAGTGTAAGTCTGTATCTCTAATGTGATTTAATGAACATGAGAAGAATGAAGCTGATGCTGTGAAAGTGCTGGATTGAGGTGAAATACTAACGATCAGTCAAGTCATATCTGATGTTGGTGCAGGTTATTGGATGAAGTGTGGAGCTGATAAGTTTTTGATTTATGTTTCCTCTAGAGTTTCCAATCTCTCTCAGCACCTCCTGAACCTACAGAGGTAAAGGATGATCTCTTCAGTTCTCTCGTCTCTTTCGGTGATCTGAGAGAAACTGTCCTTCAGCTGAGAGACAAACTGGAGGATTTCTGCAAAGAGGAGATGAAGAAGATCTCAGACAGAGGTGAGGTCCTGGAGATTCATCTGCTCACAGAAATGAACCCTGCATCATCTCATAGCGGGTTAAAAATCTAAGAAATGTCTTCACATAATATATTTGTATTATTATACAGTTTTCTATACATATTTAAAATGTTTATATTTTATATTTACATATATAATATCAACATATTGATAGGTTTTAGAATATAAGTGAATAAAGAATTTACACAGGAGGTATGTGTTTACATGTATGATAAACTACATATTTACAAATACATTAAGGATTTGATTTATGGTTTTATGGGTCTGTGCCACTTACGTTTAAAGGGCACATATTACGCCCCCCTTTTACAAGATTTAATATAAGTCTCAGATGTCTCAGATGTTCTTGAGTAATAAAGTAATTATACTACTATTATTACAAGTAATACTACTATTATTATTTTATTTAATACTATTATAATATTATTATTGCTATATCATTTCAAGGAATAATCATAGACTTGTCTTTCATATTTTAATTATAACAGTAGACCTGTGCTGTGAAGCAATTTATTTACCTCAAAAAAGGGATTTGTTTAATTTTCATTTGGTTAAAAGATACATTACATTAATGTTAGTGCCTTCATTGGATTACCAAAAAAGTTACAATATACAATGCAAATATCTGGGGAAACAAAAAACTAATTTATAGGGTCCTATTATCGTAAACGAAACAATAAACTAATTTGTTTTATGAAGTCAATTATGATAAAAAAATTCAAATGTATTTCACAATGCCCTAAATATGTAATTTTTGTTCAACTTTTGAACGTACTGAGAATGTAATGACATAATGTGTTAAAATTGGTTTTAACAAGGTCAATAAAAGGTTTTAGATTTGCCTTCATAAAACCTGCAGAAACCCTAAAAATGGAGAATGACTTGTGCCAAAAAACACATTTGTATACAACAATTAAGACCTGCTTAAAACAGACCTTTTATTTGTCTCAGTTGCTACTGCTACAGGTCCCTCTGCATGCTACAACCAGCCTCCAGCATATCCTCAGATTTCATCCAAAATAGCTGATTTCATAACTCCTACAGCAAAGGCGAAACCTGGACAGGAACCCAAAAGCTCTGCCCCAGTGGCTCCTCCAGCCAAGTTGTTTTCTATTGTACTGTGTGTAGATTCTGCTAAGAACACCACCAGCACTGATGTCAGCTGAAAGGGCTTCACATCTGGATCTCAAAAAACTGTTTATTTGGGGTTTGGATTGAAAGATGCTGCGATGACAGCTGTTGGCTCTGGAGCTCAGGTTGAGAAGAAAACAATCAATGCAGATACACCACAACATAAGAAAATATCAGCAGCTCCAGAGGTCCCATGTGACACTGCCCCCTGCAGCACTGAAAAAAGTAATGCAAAACCACAAGGAGGGTTGGCTAAAAAAGATGGACAGGGGGATAGTGACACTACATCTAGACACAGCATTTTGAGTCAGACGGCAAAACCAAATATGAAAAACAAGACCTTTGCTGCTCCGTCAATTTCTTCTGTTACCTCCAGTTTTGGTAGTTCTGTCTTTCAATCAGCTGTGACAGCATTTAAAGCCAATCCAGATAATGCGTTTCAGTTCAATACAAGAACTGATAAAGCATAGTTAAAAGGCTTCAAGTTTGAGTCCTCTACAAGTGAGGCTGAAAAGTCATCAAGCAGTTCAAATTTGTCATTTTCCATGCCAGCGCCCGTTGGTGTATTCAACTCTGGAATTGCAAAATCTGAGGCAAAAACATCAGACAAACAGTCACAAAATGGATCTAATCAGACCTCCTCAAAAATGCTGTTGAAGTTCACAACGAGGAAGTAAAGGAGGCAGCCCCAAGTTGCTCAGATCAGTCTCTAGATGCTCCCGGTCATGGCAATAGTCCCCTCAATACTGGTAAGTCTAAATCCTTTAGTTTTACCATTCCCTGTGTTATTAAGTCAATATCTGAGGCTTGTTTGAACCGTAACAACTAGAAAAAGCAACATCAATTTAAATGTAACAAAAGCAAACCTCTACTACATCTTGCCATTTTGATTTTTGATTTCACCTCTTACAAGTAGTGTCCTGTTGCAGTAGTTATGGTTGATTTATGACTTGATTTCTGTGTTCTGACATATTTCTAAGTGAAACAGCTTTAAGAATGTGAAAAACTATATGGTGGGACTTTTCTTTATTTACAAACACAAATATTTAAACTCAAGCCAGGCAGTGATAACAATGTCATATTTGGATGTTCTGGTGAACTGTCAATCATATGCAAGGTTTCTCCAGTCATTTACAACCCGAAATCTGGAAATGTTGGGACGTTTTTTAAATTTAAATAAAATGAAACTAAAGTACTTTCAAATCACATGAACCAATATTTTATTCACAATAGAACTTAGAGAACATACATGTTTAAATGGAGAAATTTTACACTTTTATCCACTAAATGAGCTCATTTCAAATTTGATGCCTAAAAAATGTTGGTACAGGGGCAACAAAGGGCTGAAAAAGCAAGAACTTTCAAAAGTATTCAGCTGGGAGAGCATCTAGCAACTACTTAAGTTAATTGACATCAGGTCTGTTTCATGATTAGCTATAAAAGGGATGAGGGAGAGGCAGAATCTATCAGAAGTAAAGATGGGCAGAGGCTCTCCAATCTGTGAAAGAGTGCGTACGAAGATTGTGGAATACTTTAAAAACAACGTTCCTCAATGTCAAATTGCAAAGGCTTTGCAAATCTCATCATCAACAGTGCATAGCATCAAAAGATTCAGAGAAACTGGAGAAATCTCTGTACGTAAGGGACAAGGCCGAAGACCTTTGTTGGATGCCCGTGGTCTTAGGGCCCTCAAACGACACTGCATCACTCATCGGCATGATTCTGTCATTGACATTACTAAATGGGCCCAGGAATACTTCCAGAAACCACTGTCGGTTTAATAAAATCCGCCGTGCCATCTTCAGATGCCAACTAAAGCTCTATCATGCAAAAAGGAAGCCATATGTGAACATGGTCCAGAAGCGCTGTCATGTCCTCTGGGCCAAGGCTCATTTAAAATGGACTTTTTCAAAGTGGAAAAGTGTTCTATGGTCAGACGAGTCCAAATTTGACATTCTTGTTGGAAATCACGGACGCCGTGTCCTCCGGGCTAAAGAGGAGAGAAACCTTCAAATCAAATCAAATAAAATCACTTTTATTGTCACATCACCACAGCACATGTGCCTTGGTGAGTTAAATTCTTGAGAGCATGCTCCAGCCAGTGCAGAAACAATTTACATATAGACAGCACATGCTTACAGACTTATACAGAAGGCAATGTGCAGAATACACATACATATACTCAGTACACACAGTGTGCTATTAGACATACTTACAGTTATCAATACACATTATACACCGTATGTACACATTCTACATTATTTACATATATACAGTGCTCAGCGTAAATGAGTACACCCCCTTTGAAAAGTAACATTTTAAACAATATCTCAATGAACACAAAAACATTTTCCAAAATGTTGACAAGACTAAGTTTTATATAACATCTGTTTAACTTATAACATGAAAGTAAGGTTAATAATATAACTTAGAGAACAAAATTTTCAGTTTTACTCAAATTAGGGTGATGCAAAAATGAGTACACCCCACTGAAAGTCTCTGGAGCAAAGCTAAATTTTAGACATCTACAAATGTCTAATTTAACAAGAATTCAACCACAGGTGAGTCTAATAATTCATTACACAGGTGACAGTTGACTATAAAAGGGTGTTACTTAAAGAAAACCCCTTCCCATTTCATGCTGTCAGCAATGGCACCACATGGAAGAGAAATGTCACAAGACCTGAGAAAGAAAATTAATTTATTTACACAAGAAAGGTGAAGGCTACAAGAAGATCAGCAAAGCTTTACTTATCAGTCAGAATACTGTAGCAAAAGTGGTACAAACATTTAAAAAAGATGGAACTGCAACCATCTCACAGAGACGTCCAGGTCGTCCACGGAAGTTAACACCTCGTCAGGAGTGTCTTCTGATGAGAAGGGTTGAAGAAAATCGACATGCAAGTTCACTGCAGTTATCTAAAGAAGTAGAAAGCCAAACTGGGGTGACTATTTCCCGTGACACAATACGGCGTACGCTGCAGAGGAATGGAATGCATGGGTGCCGTCCACGAAAGAAGCCTCTCCTAAAGCCCAGGCACAAAAAAGATGAGTGCATGAGTGCTGCTGGTGTCGGGGAGCTGCATTTCATTGATGGCACCATGAATTCACAAATGTACTGCTCTATACTGAAAGAGAAGATGCTACCATCACTCCATGCCCTTGGTCGTCGTGCACTTTTCCAACATGACAATGATCCTAAACACACATCTAAGGCCACTGTTGGATTTCTGAAGAAGAACAGGGTGAAAGTGATTCAGTGGCCAAGTATGTCTCCTGATCTGAACCCAATCGAACACTGTTAGATTTAATTTCCGCATAAGTGAATACAAAGCTACAGAAATGGTAAGGAGGTCGCTGGACAGGTGGCTTGTGGCTATAAGAGGAGGAGGTCGCTGGACAGGTGGCTCCTGGCAATAAGTAGAGAAAGAATGCATTCATTCTGTGCCTGTCATGCTATGTTTTCTGTATATGAGAAATGAGCTCACTGTATATACACACAATATGTGAAGGTGCAGCAGATTATACATAGGCCGGATACGCAATGTCATGGATGTGCATTGGATGGTATGCAGTGTTAGCAGATAGATTGTTGTGTTTGTACAGTGTGTGCGTGTAGTCCAGTTGAACTGTGTTAAAGTGCAGTGCATGGCATATCGTAAAGTGGGAGTGTGCTTTAGGGTGTATTAGTTTTTACTGTTCAGGTGTGTTATCAGCATTCAGTTCAAAGGCCAGCATCTCTGATGGTATGGGGGTGCATAAGTGCATACAGTATGGGCAGCTTGCATGTTTTGGAAGGCACTATGAATGCTGAAAGGTATATAAAGTTTTTAGAGCAACGTATGCTCCCCTCCAGACCACGTCTATTTCAGGGAAGGTCTTGTGTATTTCAGCAGGACAATGCAAAACCACATACTGCAGCTATTACAACAGCATGGCTTCATAGTAGAAGAGTCCGGATGCTGAATTGACATGTCTGCAGTCCAGATCTTTCACCTATAGAGAACATTTGGCGCGTCATTAAACAAAATATACATCAAAGACGACCACAAACTCTTCAGTAGCTGGAAACCTACAGATACATCTCAAAAAATTCAAATATCATGAAAAAGGTCAATTTTTTGTATCACTCATTTCAGAAAGTGAAACCCATATATTATATAGATTAATTACACATAGAGTTAAATATTTCAAGCCTTTATTTATTGAGATATTGATGATTATGGCTTTCAGATAATGAAACCCCAAAATTCAGCGTCTCAGAAAATGAGAATATTACATAATATCAATAGAAAAAGGATATTTTAAACAGAAATGTCAGGCTTCTGAAAAGTATGTTAATTCCTATGCACTCAATACTTGGTTAGGCATCCTTTTGCATTAATTATAACATCAGTGTGGTGTGGCATGGAGGCAATCAGCCTGTGGCACTGCTCAGGTGTAATGAAGTCCAGGTTGCTTTGATAGCGGCCTTCGGGTCATCTGCATTGTTGGGTCTGGTGTCTCTCATCTTCCTCTTGACAAGCACAGTAACACCATGTCATTGGACCAGCTTTTGGTAACTTTGGCAGTGTGGGAAGGTGCCAAGTCCTGCTGGAAAACAGCAGAAGGAAGCATGAAGTGCTGTAAAATGTCCTGGTAGATGGCTGCGTTGACTGTGGACTTCAGAAAATACAGTGGACCAACACCAGCAGATGACATGGCAGCCCAAATCATCACTGACTGTGGAAATTTTACACTGGACTTCAATAACATGGATTCTGTGCCTCTCCACTCTTCCTCCAGACTCTGGGACCTTGATTTCCAAATGAAAGTCAAGTCAAGTCATCGTCCAGATCAGTTCAGTTTATATAGTATCTTTGCAAAGTCGATATCGCTGTAAATGAAGTGTCCCCAACTAAGCAAGCCAGAGGTGACAGCAGCAAGGAACCAAAACTGAACAAAAAAATGAAAGAAATCATAACAAAAATGAAATGCAAAAATTACTTTCATCTGAAAAGAGGACTTTGGACCACTGAGCAACAGTCCAGTTCTTTTTCTTCTTAGTCCAGGTAAGATGCTTCTGACGATGTTTCTGTTTCAGAAGTGGCTTGGTAGCTCTTTTCCTGAAGATTTCTGAGCGTGGTGACTCTTGATGCACTGACTCCAGCTTCAGTTCACACCTTGTGAAGCTCTCCCAAGTGTATGAATCGGCTTTGCTTAACAGTATTCTCAAGCTTGCGGTCATCCCTGTTGCTTGTGCACATTTTCCTATCCAATTTCTTCTTTCAGTCAACTTTGCATTTAATATGCTTTGATACAGCACTCCTTGAACAGCCCCCCACCCCTTTCAGTAATGACCCTCTGTGACTTACTCTCTTTGTGGAGGGTGTCAATTATCATCTTCTGGACCTTTGCCAAGTCAGCAGTGTTCCTCATTATTGTGGTTTCAAAGAACAAGAGATACCCAGAATTTATACTGTATGGATGGTCATTTATTGAAACTCAAATGTAAATATTATAATATTTTGAGATACTGGATTTTTGACTTTCATGAGCTGTAAGCTCTAATCATCAAAATTAAAACAAACAAACAAAAACATTTGAAATGGTGTACTTTACATGTAATGAATCCAAAATATATGAAAGTTTCACTTTTTGAACTTTTCCGATATTCATTTTTTTTTTGAGATGTACCTGTATAATCAGGCAAGAATGGGACCAAATTCCAACACCAAAACTCCAGAAACTCATAACCTCGATGCCTAGATGTCTTCAAACTGTTTTGAAAAGAAGAGGAGATGCTACACCATGGTAAACATGCCCCTGTCCCAACCATTTTGAGACTCTAGCAGGCATTATGAGCTCATTTTGTGCATAACATTTTTTTACTTCTAAGATTAAACTTTTGTTATATTATCTATGTTCTATTGTGAATAAAATATTGGCTTGTGTGATTTGAAATTCTTTTAGTTTTCATTTTATTCAAATTTAAACAATGTCCCAATATTATAGTAATTCAGGTTGTTGTACACTTAAACTCATGAAAGCTCACGTTCATTTGCATATGCTTTTGATTTCCATGCCTAGTATCCACAGCTTCTACTAAATAAGATGTTCTGTGTCATTATGATAAATGATTCACCTCAGATATACACCAGTGTATTTTCACTCTGTTGCACAGAAAGAGATTCTGAAAGTGCAATGAGGAATCTGAAGGGAAAGTCGTATGGGGATGGAGCTGATGGAGCATCTGATCATGGTAGGTTGCTCTTGTGAAATGCATTACTGAGACTAGTTCAGGTATCAGGGCTCGACAGTGAGATCTGGATATTGGCTGGGACAGTTGACTGAACTATCACTGGCCCGGTCGGGTTTAGTATTTGCACATGTTTTCCAGTCTTGCCAGTTTAAACATTCAAGAACAGGAGCAGATGGATTTTGGAGCTCCAGGGGCCAAACCATACTTCATATTGAAGTGATTTAGATCAGTCAGTGGAATGAGCGTGGCGTGGGAGACATCAAAATCCTCTACCACCCTGTGAAAAAGCGCTACCGTGTTGTGATGAGACGCGAGCAGGTGCTAAATGTCTGCGCCAACCACACCATCAGCCAGAGCATCGAGCTCAAGCCCATGAACACCTCTGCTAACGCGCTGGTGTGGACCGCCACCGACTACTCCGGTACAAGTCTCACTCCTCTCCTCATACACATATCTTTCTTTCCCGTGTCATCACGTCTGCATGTTTGTTCACACACACAGAGGGACATGGGAAAGTTGAGCAGCTGGCGGCCAAGTTCAAGACTGCAGAGCTGGCCGGGTCCTTCAGACAAGTGTTCACCGGCTGCAAGAGCCGCATGTTGCAGGCTGACGCCGCTCAGACGTCTGCCGCTGAGGCACATTCACGAGAGTCAAACCCTGTGGTATTCTTCAACATCGCCATAGAGGGTGAGGATGCTGGGATAATCGTCATAGAGCTCTTTGCTCACATTGTCCCCAAAACAGCGGAGAACTTCTGAATAAAGGGCTGAAAGCCCTCAGGGCTGAAAGCCCTCAGAGCCCTCTGTGTACGAGAGAGAAGGGCTTCGGTTACCACCAGTCTGTCTTCCACAGGATCGTCCCGGGCTTCATGTGTCAGGTGAGAGTCCACTGTTAATAAGTTATTATGAAAACACAGCATGCATCAGAAATTGAATTTGATTCTCAGTGTCAGAACAATCATTATTGCAATTGTTATTTATAAAACCAACAGCTAATGCACATCTGTCAATAATGGGCAAGTTATGGCGTGTTCACACTTGGCATCTTTTTTTCACAAGAAACAGTTGACAAGAGTGCTTTTAAAAAGCTGGCAGTGTTTTGGTTACAAATATCAGCCGAGGGCATCTTTTGTTGCTATTACAACAGCTACAACAGCAGACTAGTGTCTGGTGCAGAAATGTCGAGAAAGATTGCACTTGCGGTGGCTTTTGAAGTTAATGGGGAGGAGATTGTCGGTTCAAGCGATGTGTGTGGGTGTGTGTCATTATACGGGGAAGGAAACAGTATGGTGCTTACAACAATTTAGTCTAGGAGCCTCGGTTGGATGATTTACAGCATGTCCCCTCTGCTTCAGGGTTCGACGTGTTGTGCGTTCAGAGATGGTATTCTGCATACATTGGTTGTAACGAGTGGTTATTTGAGTTACTGTTGTCTTTCTATAATCTCTAACCAGTCTGCCCATTTTCCTCTGACCTGACCTCTGACCTCAACAAGGCATTTTCGTCCACACAACTGCCGCTCACTGGATATTTTCTCTTTTTCAGACCATTCTCTGTAAACCCTAGAGATGGTTGTGCATGAAAATCCCAGTAGATCAGCAGTTTGTGAAATACTCAGACCAGCCCGTCTGGCACCAACAACCATTCCACATTCAAAGTTACTTAAATCCCCTTTCTTCCCCATTCTGATGCTCGGTTTGAACTTCAACAAGTCGTCTTCACCACATCTAGATGCCTAAATGCATTGAGTTGCTGCCATGTGATTGGCTGATTAGCAATTTGTGTTACCAAGCAAATGAACAGGTGTACCTAATAAAGTGGCCGGTGAGTGTATATACAGTATATATATATATATATATATATATATATATATACAATATATTCTAAATTCTTCCTGGGCAACAATTCAAAATAATCTGAAGAACTAAAATAACTAAAACTAAATACACTAAAAGTTATAAATAAACATGAATAAAATAATTTAAACATAAAAATGGCAAAAACAACAACATTCTAAAAAAATTTAAAATATAAATAGAAAATAGTAAAGCTGTTATTCTAAATATTAACAACAAGTTATCAAAGAAACTAGAACTGCTTAATGTCTGGAACAAGATGGGTCAATATTGAACATTATGAACAAAATATATCAAACACTAGATATAAACATAGACGTTCATGGCGACGGTCTTAAATATCTGGAGTGTTTCTGCTTCTGGCTATTTAAATAAGTGTTTGTGTTTTGTTCTGCTGTTACTCAGGGTGGTGATATCACCAACCAGGATGGGACGGGAGGAAAATCCATCTACGGAAAGATGTTTGAAGACGAGAGCTATGAGGTGAGGCATACAGGGCCAGGGCTGCTGTCCATGGCCAACCGCGGAAGAGATACCAACAACTCACAGTTCTTCATCACCCTCAAGAAAGCAGAGCACTTGGACTTCAAGCATGTGGCATTCGGCTTCATCAAAGAGGGTATGGATGTGGTGAGGAGAATCGGAGAGCTGGGCACTAAAGATGGGAAACCTACGAAAACTATCACCATCTCAGACTGTGGACAGATTATGTTCAGAGACAACTGACAACTGAATTAAGACAACTGTTCATCATGTTTGCGATTGTGTTCCCTGAACTCTTGTGTAAATCAGGACTTGTATATGCAGTGGTTTTATATTTGTCTTGTTTGTGTATTATAAAGTGCACAGCACTAGTTGACAATGAGGCTTATGCTTTGCAAAAAAAGAAGAAAAACCGGTAACGCTTTTGATTACAGCCCACAATTTGCAGCTCAATTAAATATAATTTACAGCGTATCTTTTGTTTGTAAATTTAGTGTACCTATAGATTACCTTTGTGTAGGTATAACGGAATAAAATATGAAGTTTGGGGAATAAAGCTGTTACAACCTGGAACATTACAAATTATCTATACTGTAAGTATTTGGAAACTAAGAGGTACCTATTCTAATATTAAGTGGTATGTATGACCTACTATGCTAAACAGAAGTTTTATATTTGCAAGCGATTTAGCAAATACATACACTGTCTACCTTTTAATAGTACACATGAAACACATAAAAAACATATTACTTACATAAGTACACAAACAATGCTGGGTTATTGTTTCAATCCTAACACTTGGTTGAGACTGTGGGATAAGGAAGCTGGCTTGATTTGTCCCAATTTGTGTTGATAATAGAAATAAGTAACCCAACTCTGCTGGGTTAGGAATGTGGAGGACTTTCTTGAGACGGTCTATCATGTTTGTAGCGCTCATGACAGGAATTTATGTGTGTGAAAAATAGAAGAAAACTAATCGAAGCGAAAAGGAGAGATATTTTTTTAAACTGACTGGTGTGTTTTTTTTCACAACATTGAACTGATGAGCGGTAAAGCCTGGAATAAAACAGTCAAAATGGTGCTTGAGGACTGTGGACCAAAACAGTAAAATCAAAGATGGTAAAATCCTGTCGATTTGCTATAATACACAGTTTAATCTATACATCTATATTTACAAAAAAAAATTAAATTGTAAGTTATGTTTACATACGCTGTAAATTGCGGGCTGCAATCTAAAGTTTTACCGAAAAAAACTTTCCTCGAGTTTATAGGGGCCAGAACTGAACAGAATGTAAATATTTGTAATACTTTCTTTGATAAATGTGTGTGTTTGGTTGAAAGATCACTTCACTACTATGAGGTCCCACACAAACATAGCCATGTTGCTTGCAGTTTTCAATCTCCTGAACATAAAATAAACTTCGAAGTTAAGTGTGAAAAATGCTTCTGAATCAAATGAAATGAAGGAGCTTTATTTATCCTATTGTTTTGACACATGTTTCATGACTTCACCTGCCCATCCATTCCTGATGGATAACTGCAAACAAACTTGGCTTGTTGTCCTGGACAGTGGCTCGAACCAGAGTCTCGGCTTGAGCTCTGAGTTCATTGCAGTACTATATAGAATGAGAATAACAGAAATGGAGGAGAATATGAAGAGGTGGAGGGATGGCATAATAATTGTTGCTGAGATGGCAAGTATGTGTGAAAGGGGCTAACGTTGAGTGAATGTCAGGCTGCCATGGATATTCTCAAAGACAAGCTGACTTTGGCGCCTGTTTTGAGAATCCCAGAATTTTCACTTTCCTTCGTTATCCATACAGATGTGTGCGATGTTGGACTTGATACTGCCCTAATGCAAAGAGATGAAAATGGTACAGACGTTGTTTTTGCCCATGAAAGTTGTGCCCTGCACAAGTCAGAAAGACCATATTCCACTCCAGAAAATGAGTGTTTGAACATCATCTGGCCCTTGAACCCTTTTGGCCGTTTATAAGCACCCAGCACCCACTCTGATCTGCACTTCACACATTCACCTACCTACACTATAGGTGTATTACACTATTCTGTCTCCTTTCTTTGTTGTGAGTTTGTTTGTGGCGCGTTTACGGTGATGTCACCGCAGTAGAGGCAGCGCAACTCTAACGACACGTGAATAATCCCGCCCACTCTATAGCGGTACTAAACTGCAGTGGAAACGCAAACCGACCCGAACTGAGCCGTACCGTACCGTAACGAGCCGTGCCGAACCGTACCGTACCATGCAGTGGAAAAGCGCCATAAAAGTATGTGCTGACCAACTGGCTCCCATTTTTACACAGATCTTCAAAAGATCTCTGGAGCTGTGCGATGTTCCCTGCTGCTTCAAATGCTCCACCATCATTCCTGTCCACAAAAAGCCCAAAATCACTGGCCTTAACGACTACAGACCTGTCACTCTCATGTCTGTGGTCATGAAGTCAGTTAAACGACTGGTCCTGGCCTAACTGAAGATAAATCACTGAACCCTTGCTGGTTCCTCTTCAGTTTGCCTACAGTGCAAACAGGTCTGTGGATGACATTGTCAATATGGGACTGGATTACATCATGCAACACCTTGACAAACCTGGGAATTATGCAAGGTTCTTATTTGTGGACTTCAGCTCAGCCTTCAATACCATCATGCCTGACCTTCTCTCTGACAAACTCACACAGCTCTCTGTGCCCACCTCCATCTGTCAGTGGATCACCAGCTTCCTGACAGACAGGCAGCAGCTAGTGAGGCTTGGCAAACTCCCATCCAGAACTCTCACCATCAGCACTGGCGCCCCTCAGTGTGTTCTCTCCCCACTGCTCTTCTCCCTCGACACAAATGACTGCACATCTAAAGACCCCTCTATCAAGCTCCTGAAGTTTGTGGACGACACTACAGTTATCGGCCTCATAAAGAATGGAGACAAGTCTGCTTACAGACAGGAGGTTGAGCAGCTGGCTGTCTGGTGCAGTCACAACAACTTGGAGCTCAACACGCTCAAAAAAGTGGAGATGATTGTAGACTTCAGGAGGAACCCCCTTGCTCTCCCCCCACTCACCATCATGGACATCACTGTGGCTGCAGTAGAGTCATTCAGGTTCCTGGGCACCACCATCTCACAGGACGTGAAGTGGGACATTCACGTTGACTCTATTGTGGAAAAACGCCCTATTTCCTCCGTCAGCTAAGGAAGTTCAGCCTGCCACAGGCGCTGCTTAAACAGTTCTACTCTGCCATCATCGAGTCTGTTCTGTGTTCATCTATAACTGTTTGGTTTGGCCCAGCTACCAAAACAGACATCAGAAGACTACACTGGACAGTCATGACTGCTGAGAGGATTATCGGTGCCCCTCTACCCAACCTCCAATATATTTATATATCCAGAGTAAAAAAAAGGGCTAAGAAAGTCACTCTGGACCCCTCACACCCAGCTCACTCTCTCTTTGAACTGTTGGCCTCTGGCCGGCGCTACAGATCACTGAGCACCAAAACAACCAGACACAAGAACAGTTTTTACATCCAGGCCATATACCACCTGAACAACATATAACACACCCCAGTACTGTACATCTGTAAATAACCAATACAACTTTCATTCGTACATAGGACATATGTACATTCACAGTTCGGTCTATGGATTTTTTTTTTTCAGTATATTTAGTTTTTATTACTGTTGTTATTTGAAATGTATTGTCTATTCTGTTCATTATTAGTGTTTTTGTTACCTTAATTGTATGTTGTCTGCACTATGTTTGTACTTCTGTACTGGAAGCTCCTAACACAAAGACAAATTCCTTGTGTGTGTAAACAAACTTGGCAACAAAGCTCTTTCTGATTCTGATTCTACAGGGTCTTCATGTGGCAATCTTTTCAGACCACAGCAGTTTGAGATGAGTTTGAAATGGTTAAAGTCTCGCCCAAACCTCTTCGCCTAGGTGGTGTTTCCGATTACAAGACTTTGACATTGTCCATAGGCCAGCTGCAAGTAATAACCCCAGGCAAATGCAACTCAAGGATCTAGTTATGGGAATGATTTTGCAGATGTTGCAGTCACCACCCTGGGGACTAAACAAAGACTCATGACTGTGTATCACCCCCAAACAAACACGATGGAGGGGGTGAATCGGTCACTGAAGACTGTAATTGCTGTAGCACCTCAGTTCAAGTGGCAGGTGAACCGATCATCTCTTCCACTTTACTAATTATAGCATGAAATAAACATGAATGCGCATCAGAAGGTATCTTGTTTCAACCACCACTGACATTCAGAGGTGGAAAGTAATGAATTACATTTACTCGCATAAATGTAATTGAGTAGCTTTTTTGTGTACTTCTACTTTTTAAAGTAACTTTTAAAATCTGTAATTTTACTTTTACTCAAGTATATTTTGTTTGAAGTATTGTACTTCGCTACATTTTAAAACACATTCATTACTGAGTAAAAAAAAATCGCTCCCTGGAAACTACTGCTGTAAATAATGGGCAGGAGAACAAACTGGCGGTAAAATCACAAGAAAGATGCAGACGGACAAGACAGGCGTTATTGGTGCAGACCCAGCTGAAAACCAAACCCCGTCGCATTCTGCTGAAGTTGAACTTGAAGGAAATTAAGTGAACCCCTGGCCATATTTATGCTCTATTATACAGTGTAAGCTGTGTTTTCCTAGTGAGACTAGGAGCTTATAAAATCTCGACATCGCCCTTCGCAAGCATATAGAGGTGACGTAAATACTTGCATCTTTGCATTGGTGGTTAACGGTTTAGCAAAAGGGTCTGCACAAATTAGACAAAAATACAGTGGTGCAGGGTGTGCGATATCGTCTGCGATAATATCGTAATTGTTGTTTTAACAATGGACGATTTGACATTATCAGTATTTTGCCCAAAACAAAACACTCCTACAGAGTGCCATGATGTCTAGTAGATTAGACTAGTCCGCATGCATTTGGAGTGCTTTCTTTCACTGCGCGATTCAGTCTGTTAAAATGTGTTTAGAATGATCACAAAATTCAAGATATAGGGGCAGAAAATGTATATACTTATATCATTCCAAGTAAATCATTAGTACATTTCTCCAAAAATCAGCATGATTACATATAATATATACAATATTACAACAGTTTAATAAACAATAAATCAATTAAAAAACTTGCGTTATAGACACCAAATTGCCTGTTTTTGGTCTATTTCGAAAACAAAAAGTATTCCAAACAAAGCCACCGTATACAGTTTTGCGTCTCTGAGCACATGATGGTGTTTTTTATTCTTGAATGAATCAACCATTTAAATGATTCGGTTCAATCACAATTACTCACTTATTGACTTGGTGACACCTACTGGCGGTTTTAATTTCACATCTTAAGTATCTTTTAATTTTTTTATTATAATTTATAATTTCAAATGATTATTCAACATTTTAATATCAAAACACTGTTTCTGAATTTGTAACTGCAGACTAAATACATTAATGTCCTGCTTTAAACAGTGTGTAAATAGGCTACATCTAAATGCCACTTCAGATTAAGCTTCTGTGTTTCCTCTGCATTGCAAATATACATTGTGTTGATACTGATTTTATTTGCCTGGTAACAGTCCAAATGTCTTATTATTCTAAATAACTGATTCCTTTAATTAAAAATAACTAGTTTGAGATTTATAGGCCTATCCCAGTGGTCAAACTCAGTTCCTGGAGGCCGTAGCCCTGCAGAGTTTAGTTCCAGCCCTGCTCCAACACACATACCATGTAGTTTTCAAATAATCCTACATTATTAGATTAGCTTGATCAGATATGTTTAATTAGGGTTATATCTATACTGTGTAGGGCTGTGGCCCTCCGGGAACTGAGTTTGACACCTTTGGTCTATCTCATTTTTTCGTCCCTCCCACTGTAAAAAAACTAAATCATTTTTATTCTGAGTAAATTCTAAATGAGCTACTTTTTACTTTTACTTGAGTAGATTATTAGACTGATACGTTTACTTGCATTTAAGTAAAATTTCATTAATGTAATGGTACTTTTACTTAAGTAGAATATTTTTGTACTCTTTCCACCTCTGCTGACATTAATCTACTCTCCTGTCTGGTTTGCTTGTCGTACAAAATATAGCAGATTATGTGTTATGATTGGTCAGAACACCTGTCAATTAAACTTCCTGCGAAGGGTTAATTAGTCATTACAGGCCAAACCCCAAAATATAGTGGATCAAATCAGAAAACTTCTAAAAAGCATTTTTTTTCTTCTTCAAAGAGCTCAAAGGGATGTAAAACATGTTGTGCCTATGTGAATGAGCATGTGTACATGTGATTTAAAGACACTGAAGGATTCAGATAAAATTTTATTTTTATAGCCATCACAATTTCGGTTACTAAATAAATAAAAAAATAGAAAGATGTTATCTAGCTTATTATAGCAGCAACTTGTGGAACGTTCTTCCCAAATATAGTTATCTGCTTCATGTAGTTACCACATATGTATGCTACATTTCATAACCATCAGTCATTCCCACTGTAGCGTATTAGCCGTGTCCAGAGTTATGAACTAAAGTGCAAATGTTAAATTTAGG
Source organism: Ptychobarbus kaznakovi (assembly GCA_027422405.1). Classification (NCBI taxonomy): domain Eukaryota; kingdom Metazoa; phylum Chordata; class Actinopteri; order Cypriniformes; family Cyprinidae; genus Ptychobarbus; species Ptychobarbus kaznakovi. The sequence continues at coordinate 71,720 of JAPDDN010000617.1, forward strand.
TTTATTTATGTTGTGTTGTATTATACCACAAACTAGAGTCTGATGAATGCATGTGGGGGTGGCTGGGTAGAGGGCAGGATAGATATAATTTCTGACACTAAAGTTTACCCATGATCATGCACTACTTTGTTAGATCGGTAATCCACAGATCACACCATTTCATTCATAAATTAGTTTATTGACAACAAACTATCATGGTTCCAGGACCTTGGTAGCTTGGAGCCCTACACAGAATATATTTATACAAAGTGCCTAAAATTATGGTTATGGTCTACGTGAATGGCTTGAGGTAGAAGTGTCTCTTCAAGCTTTTACTTGAAGGTAGCGTTGGTTGCAGTATATCGAATGGAAGTGAAGGAAGATTGCAGAAGGTAACTTTGTACTTCTCTGTGATGGAACGACGAGGCAGCTCTCATTAACCGGATCTGCAGGATGTGCAGTAAGGTGTTGTAGATCTGTCGAAGTGGAGAGCTTACTCCAGCTGAATCGATGATGCAGTTGAGTGCCATTCTGTCACAGTCGTGTGTAAGAAACCTTACCTGTCTTCAGGTAAGAAAATTACCATTTTATTACGACAACACAGGTTACACAACTCAAAAGACGAGTGAACAGACAAAGACTCAGGGGGAATTCAGGACATATAAACAGATGGGAATGAATTAAGGCAAACTAAAACAGGTGCTAGGAATAATCAAATCCACTTAACAAGAAACGGAAAATAACCAAATAAGGAAACTCAAGAAGGACAAGGAAAAAAAAGTCCAGAACTCTGATACATTCTCAGAAGAAAAGAGGACAGCAGCAGTGTTGGGGGTAACGCATTACAAGTAACGCGAGTTACGTAATAATATTACTTTTTTCAAGTAACTAGTAAAGTAACGCATTACTTTTTAATTTACAAGAAAATATCTGAGTTATTTTTCTCCATTTATTGATGACAGTGTGCTGTGTGAACATGATCTTACTGTAGATCTAATCTAGACTGTTTGTGAATGTGAATGTGTATTAATTCATCCCACTCGCAAAAAACAGATTCAGTATTCATCAAAATTATCACTCTAATTATCAAATTATACTCACTTATTCAGTATTCATCAAAATTCATTAAAACAGTGAAATGCAAACTCATAATATACCTGCAATAATTAAATATGTTAAACAACACAAATGTATCTAATCTCATTTCATTAACCGATGTGTTTGCTGCTGATCTTTGATGATCCAGTTCAACATAAGCAAAAATTACTTTAGATAAACTAACAATTGTGCTTCATTGTTTTTTTATTGCTGAAGAGTGTTGAATCTTCTTTTGCTGCGTTCTGCTCTACAGACGTGATTTATTTTTCCTTCAGTCTGAGGTTTATTCATTACACTTTTGTTGTGAAAGGGCTTTTACATTCGCTATAAATATAACGTCTTGTTTATCTATTTGTCTAAAAAACAAACAATCAAGCCCTTCTCATGTTTAAAAAGTAACGCGAAAGTAACGCAAAAGTAACGTTTTACTTTCCATAAAAAGTAACTAAGTAACGTAATTAGTTACTTTTTTAGGGAGTAACGCAATATTGTAATGCATTACTTTTAAAAGTAATTTTCCCCAACACTGGACAGCAGTATGTCTAGTTTCTAGATGACCTGTTGACCTGCACTGAAAAAAAATGCTTTTCTTACTTCGATTTTTTGTCGTTTCCAGCCAATATTTCTGGAGTAAAAATTATTGCAAATTAGTAAAAATTATTGTCTTGTTTTCAGAAAAAAAAAACTATTTAACATTAAGCGGGTTCTTGCTTAGAACAAGCAAAATATTCTGCCAATAGGATAAGCTAAATAATCTTATTTCAAACAGAAAACAAGATTATTTTGCTTGTTTCATTAATTTTGACTAACTTTTCATTTTTACTTGTCTAGAAAATCCTTCTTGATTAAATTATATATATATATATATATATATATATATAGCTGGAAATAAGACAAATAATCTAAGTAAGAAAAGCCTTTTTTGCAGAGTGGAAGACAAAAAAAGGACCAAATTAATATTGATATGACATATAATCAACAAAATATAAAATAATGATATTCTTGACAACAGCTTGATCTTCAACCCTCAATACCCTCAACTGAGGTCCCCTTGAGCAAGGCACCAAACCTCCCGTTGCTAACTTAACCTACTTATATTTATTTAATTAATATTTAATAAAATAATTGTCTCTAATAAAAGTGCACGTGGGTTCTACTGATGTAGATCATATTTTTTATAGCAGATAATCAGCTGCAGTGATGTATGTTTTAATGTCACAGATTTAAAGAAATTAAATGTCAGTCCCCAGTGACAAGGTAAAATAATATACAGCATGAGGAGAGAAAACCCTTGAGCAGAAGCAGACTCGGCAAGGAAGCACATCCACCTCAAATATCAAATGAATGTAAAAAAGTAATATTTCAATGAACATGCAGTGGTCATCTTGCTGATAGAAGTTGCAAGTTGAAGCTGGATCTGGTACAGTTATTATATTGCAGGACAAGGTTATTACAGTTCTTAATTTGTACTTAATTTCTAATTTCTAACTGTAAAAATTGATCCATTCCTCACCCCCTTTAGTTTTTGACTGCACTTCCAGTGAACACAGGAAGATACAGACTTACAGGTGTAACATTTACAAACTATTGGATGGTAAGATCCTCAGAGAAAAACATCCATAACAACAGAAGAATGGAAAGAAGGTGTCAGTGAAGGTTGTGAATGTATGCAGATGTGTGTTAGTTACAGCGTCAGAGAATGACACATTTCCTCTGTCATAGTCCAGATCAACTCTAACACGCTCAAGTCTTTGCTCTACAGGAAAACCAGCTGCTTCAAAGAGCCCGTACTGCACACTCCAGACACCAGTCTGAAAGAAAACAAACCCCTTTCTTTGGTTTGATGCAGTAGTTATTCCAAGACACCAGTATGGACACTCATTAACCTCCACATCCCAGCAGCGTGTTCCTGAGGTAAAACCTTCTGAACCCAGAACACATGGATAGATGTCAAATCTCTCTGGATTTTCAGGAAGCGGTTGACAGTTCCAGCTGCCTCTCACACTGGTCAGATCAGCAGACAGGCTGTGCCATGGATGAGCAGTGTTTGGATCCAGAATCACAGGAGCTGATGATAGAAAACAATCAGCAAGAAACTGATCAATAATAAACTGTACACACATTATTTTATATTATTGTATCAATAAAGATTTGTGTGTATAGATACATTTAAACTTGAAAGTGAGGACCTCAAATGTGTTTATTAATCTTGAAATGTGTTTCTGAGATGACCAGTGTTCATGTGACTCCTGCTTTGCATCATGCTGTCATTGTGGCAAAACTAAACATATATTATTACTATATAATTATTACAAGTTATATTAAATGTTTTATTGTCTGCATTGTTTTATCTAAAACAAATAATTATAACTGTTTTCATATTTAATACAATTTATTAAAATACATTTATAATAACCGTTATCATTCCAAAAACAATGGTTATGTCTATTTTGTTAAGTATTTTAAATGCTGTTTTTAACTGGTGCTTCTGCGCCAGTTCTATTGTACATATGTCTGTGTTCATAATGGAACTTAATTGACTACTTAATTAATGCTGTACAGTGTACACTTTATACTGTTTATTGAATTTACCATTCAGATGCATTATTGTACACACTTTCAGAACTCATCATTATAGAGTACATTGGTTCTCATTATCAATACTTAAGCTTAACTTAAGCATTGGGATGTGTTCATTTATAAATTAATTTTGGGTCTATTGCCATCATATCTTTGCTCTCTTCATATCTCTTTATATTCTTTCACAGTAATACTTGTATACTCTTTGGTTTCATTTGAATGAACTAAACAAGGGAAACAAGCTTTTCAGAGAGCCGCACTGAGTGATTGGAAAAAAAAACTAACTGAAGATGCAAAGTTTGGTGTCAATGTGCACTTTTACATCTTTAATTTGTGCTGCTAAAGGAAGATCCAAATGTTTTCAACTATGTATTAATATGGTGTTGTTGTTTTTGTGTTATTGTAACATTTTGAAAACAACTGTGACTGCTCATCTTGGACAGGACGCTTATGAGAAAAATAATCATCTCAAAGTTTATTTCCTGCAAAATAAAGGAGATATTATTCCATTTAAATGTATGAATTTGGTAGATGCTATTATTCAAAGCAACATGTATTACATTGAAGGTATACATTTTATCAGTTCATGTTGTACACAACTTATTTTGGCAGGTGTAGTGAGTCATCTGATTATTTGCATGTAGTGCTAAAATCTTTAAATGTTTCTCTATCTGTCATTTTTAGTGTAAGTTTAACTGCAAGATTTTCTGCAGACTCACTGTTTTGAACAATGCCCTGCATCTTCTTCCAGACTCTAAAGGGCAGGTTGCCCAAGTAAAATGGCACATGAATCAAAGCTCCAGAAGGCGTCTGTGGATCTGGCTGTGATGAGATCTGGACTCTGGAAGAACACTTAGGAGTCAGAACAGCTGTGGCTTTGGACAAGAGGCAGAGAGACCAGAGACACCAGCAGATCACGCACCTTTCCATTGAGACTGGAAACTCCTGCAGAACAAACACACCATTTATCACCAAGAACTCAATCAATCATCCATCAATCCATCAATCAATCAATCAATCAATGATCTGAAATCAGACCTTTAGAAAGCAGACATCACTGGCTTTCATCATCTCCTCTGTGTCTTTGATTGTGTGTGAAAGATTAAGCTCACCCTCAGCCATGGTGCAGGGGCAGAGCTCCTCTCCACGCTCTCGCTGTCCACAGCATTCTCCCTCTGCAGGCGTTGTAGCTGGCTCTCGTGCCTGGGCTAACATCATAAGCAGCTCTGGCTCCGCTGCGATCCTCAGCTCTGTCTCTCCCTGTGGTGATGGCTCGTCAGTCACGGCAGGGTTGGGTTCTCGTCATCGGTGGGCAGGGGCTTTGTCTCCGCACAGCGAGGTGATGGTGGGCTAGGCTCTGGGTCCGGAGTGGAACTGGCAAGATCTTCCTAGGAACAGATGGTGAATGGAGATCCGTTTTTTTTGCCATTATCCGCTTCACAAAGGCGGCGAAATCTGCTCGAGGTCCATCTTCAGACAACGACGCTCTGCACACGGGGTTCAGGCAGCACATCACCCGGGTAGCAGGTAAGCGAAGCAATGGCCAGGAACATTCTGGTATGGCCCTCGAGCGATCTTTCCCCCTGTGTCAGTTGCGTCCCTCGGATAGGTTGTTTTCATTCAGATCAAAGTGTGTGGTGCAGCTGACACAGAACAGCATGTGTTGTTTATGTGACGTGAGCACCAGGGTGACGTGGAGGAGACGAATTGTTGAATAAAATATTTGTTTTAATCTTTTGTGCACAAAAAGTATTCTCATAGCTTTGTAAAATTACGGTTGAACCACTGATGTCATATGGATTATTTTAACGTTGTCCTTGCTACATTTCTGGACCTTGACCATGTAAGGATCCTTGCTGTCTATGGGAGGGTCAGAGAGCCCACAGGATGCGTCAAAAGTATCTTATTTTGTGTTCTAAAGATGAACAGAGGTCTTAAAGGTTTGGACCAACATGAGGGTGAGTAATTAATGACAGAATCTTAATTTTGGGTTAACTGTCCCTTTAAGACTTTTCTCTATTCCTTAGTAAACGTTTGTCTCAGCAACTTTGTGAATAGGTTTTAAGAAAATACTCTTTGCCAAAAACTTTTTACTACTATTTAGGAGAACTCTTAGTGGTAAGATAAAATGTTTTGTGAATGCGGGACCTGATTTATCAGCCACCTTAGGGAACTAACAGAAAGAATAAGAAAGTGCTGTAAAGACAAAAGACAAGCAGCAAAACATGATGACACCAGAAGACAAACATCTTTTTTTTTGAGAGCGAGAGAAAAACTATATTACACTTTTAAATGCAATTATTGAGTTTCAACTTATTCTAGTATCTAATGGCATGAATGTTAACTTACATCTTACCAGGATGCAATTTTATTGAAAGTTTATACTTACTATGTACATAAATGACCTAGGTCAGGTGTATGTATTTATACAAGTTGTGACAAGTAAAAAAAAAAAGTTACTGCTGCTCTTTGTTCACGTTCACATTGCAGCAGATCATAGTTGTCAGTCCTGTATTTCATGGTTGTCAGTCCTGTATTTGAGTCCTTAATAAGGGTATATTCACACACAGTATAGTCATTTACGGGAGTGACAACCCCCTTCTATAACTGAACTCACACCTGAACATTTGAATGTCTCACAACCGCATTCTCATTCTCAACTGAACTCTTGTTGTGTCGAAAAGTGATAAGACGCCGCCATCTTGGATATTACTTTAGTCACTCTAGCTTTGGTTACTGGAAAGGAATACGGGCTTGGCTCCCATTGCATGTTCATACCACTGTTTTCGAGACGTTACTGAAAGCTACTGTAAGCATGTGGGTCAATTTTGTACACAGACTTTAAAATTGATTATCATTCATCATGACTGATGGATCACAGCATGTATAAATTTAAAATATTGAAATGAGATTCTGTGACACTCCCTTTGAGAACCACTGGTGTTCATCAGAACTTCTCACCTTCATTTGTTGAAGTGTCTTTACACACTCTTCTTTGCCCTTCTCTCTGTGTATCAGCTTCCTTTGTAAAGACTTGAGTTCTATACTGAGCTCATCCTATAATTGAACAAAGTGAAAATACAATTTAATTTATATTGTATGAGAGAGAGACAGTATGAGCAAATATTGTTTAAATACATGTTATGGTTTCTATATTTATTGCAAGTGTATTTCATGTGTAAGCATGATAAATCAATCTGAAACCGGTTTGGTGTGTTTTGTATACTGTATTTGTGTGGAACAGTTTATGTATCTCACGTGACTGAAGAGTTGAGAGCCAGTTTAGAAACAAAGATAAGACACACATAGACAATCAAACCCATGATATTGTCTTACCTTATAAGATGAAACAACTTCACTAATGGGCCTGACTGTGTGATTAATGTGTTTCTGTGAAGTAAAGCACACCACACATGCAGGCTCTTTGTCCTCCAGACAGAAGAGTTTAAGTTTCTCACCATGTAAACTACAGACCTCCTCAGTCCCTGATAAATGCCTCTGAGTCTGATATCTTTCCTTCAGGATCGACTCACACAAGTTTTTTAGCACGAGGTTACACGGAGGATCATCTCTTGAGGATCTTCTTCTGCAGACAGGACACTCCTGAGTTTTCTTGATTTTCCAGAACTGTTGAAGACACTCTTTACAGACACTGTGACTACATGATAAAATAACAGGAGCCTTGAAGGTTTCAAAGCAAACAGGACAATACAGTTCTTCTACATATGAATCCATTTTCAGTGTTTGAGCTCTGGCACCTAAAATTTACTTTCACTTTCTGAATGATGGTTTCAACTATAAATAACCACAATAATCACAAACGTCTGCTGTCTGTTCAGAAACATACATCTCAAACATCATTCTTGTGTTTCTCCACTTCAAAACTTGTTCACTTTCAGCACAATGATGCTATGTCAACCTGTTTATAGCAGGGGCGTAGCCACGGGTGTGCCGGTGCCACCCACAGTGGCAGCTGGCACACCTAAAAACAGATGCAGAATTATTATTTTTTAATCGTAATAAACATGGGCAGCGCAAAGGAGGGGCTAGCAGATGCTTCAGCACCCCCCAAGAAAGACCAAAGCACCACCATTGCACCCATAAGAAATGAAATAAATTAAAAACATTTTACTTATTATTACGCATTCATAACTCTGCATTGCAATATAACGTGACGTGATTTGCAGGCGCACTTTTCGAATTGACAGCATTTTATTTAAAAAATTGATCGGTTCCTTGTGCCAAGAAGGCAAAATAAAACATTTTAATTATTCGTTAATAAACTAGTGATTTCTTCTCAGTCAGTGTCGGCTGAAAAGATAAAGTTGCAGAATGCGACGCTGACTTTAATAAAGAAATGCACCTTTTCATTCCGACTACGTAAATGTGCTTTGCTCACTGTATAATTTGTTCGTTGTTTGAATAACCGTGGAAATGCGGTGTTATAATTAGAAACTTAAAATGTATTTTTAGTAAACCTGTGATCATCAGGTTAAATAGGAGTTTAGTCTTATTAAAATATGTGACATAAATTGTACTTGCCTAAAAGGGGTTTATGATGTGTGTAATTAATGATTAGGCTACAGTGAGCGCGTTTGACTAGAGCACAGTTAAAGAGCTGTTGTAGGTTATACTGTATGTGATTGTCGGTGACCCTCTTGAGCGAGAAAGCTTCGGAAAATGGAAAAAAACAACAACAACAAAAATATAGCTGCAAGCAGCGATAACCAGGGATCAAGAATTTTAAGGCCTAAGGTGGTATGCTTTTAGGGTCTAGGCCAACATAGCTGGATGCATAGCTGACAGTGAAACCCATCGAAAATGGACAATAGGCTCATAGAAACACACACACACACACACACACACACACACACACACACACACACACACACACACACACACACACACACACACACACACACACACACACACACACACACACACACACACACACACACACACACACACACACAGAAATGAAATGGTTAAACTATCATATTAATAATCATTAAGCTTGCTTACACAGATACACACACAGACACACTCATATACGGACATACATGCACACATATTTTGTTGCAGATATAGATATTTGAAATAAATGACAGGTGACAATACTCTTTGCAAGTCTTCTCTTTTTAAGAGTTTATATCAGGGATCTCCAACCCTGCTCCTGGAGAGCTACCATCCTGCAGATTTCAGTTACAACCCTGCTCCAACACACCTGTCTGAAATTAACAAGTAGCCTTGAAGACTGTGATTAGCTGGTTCAGGTGTGTTTGATTGGGGTTGGAGCTGAAATCTGTAGGACGGTAGCTCTCCAGGAGCAGGGTTGGAGACCCCTGGTAGGCCAATGTGAAATGCAGGGCTGACAATAGAACACATTCACAATGGAGAATTCATTAAAACTGTCTCTCTCTCTGTCACATACACACACACACACACAGAAATGAAAGGTTTAAAAATGCTTAATAAACAGTAAGCATACAAACACACACACACACACACAGACATACACAGAAATGAAAGGTTTAATAATACTAAATATACAGCACGCATGCTAACACACACACACACACACACACACACACACACACACACACACACACACACACACACACACACACACACACACACACACACACACACACACACACTCACTTTGTTGCAGATATAAAATAGTGATTTTCAAAGACATCCAAAACGAAGGATAGGTTAACAGACACATGTAGCCTACACAAAAATGAAATGGTTAAACTAACATATTAATACCCAATAAGCATGCTTATTTTTTATTTATTTTTTGCAAGCATTAATCTGACAATAAATGTGGCAAACCCAGTTTTTCTGATGCACATCCAGAGTCTCCTTTCTGGCTACGCTCCTGGTTTATAGTTATACATGGCACGTCATTATTATGTCATTTGAAAATCTCTCAAGTTTGTCCTCAGAATAAAGATAAATTGACCCTACATCTTACCAGATGCTCCTAATAAGAACTTCAACCCAAGTACCAAGAGTCCCAGTAGAAACAATCTACAGTGATGACTGTAACAAAGTCCACTGAAGGTGAATTGAACCAAAGTGCAGGTTTTTATTAACAAATGTGAACATAAATAACAAACAAAGACTTGGCTTGACTACACTTGACTTGGAACATGAACTAAACATGAGCAAACTTAACAGCGGCGACAGTGAGGAAAGCTAGACAAATAAAAAAAATAAAAAAACAAGAGCTTAACTACACAGATTAATGAGCTAACAACGAAGACCTGTGGAACAAGGAACAAAGTTTAATGTTAATTTAATAAATAAAAATAATTCCAGTGATGATGTACTGTTACTTCTTCTAAAATTTGGGTGTTATATTGACACCAACTTGTCTTTTGAAAATAATTTTTCTCATGTTGCAAAAACGCTTTTTTTCATCTTAGAAACATTGCCAAACAATGTAGAAAAGCTAGTTCATGCCTTTATGACTTCTAGACTAGATTATTGTAATGCACTGCTAGGTGGTTGTCCTGCATCTTCAATAAACAAGCCACAGGTGGTCCAAAATGCAGCAGCTAGAGTCCTTACCAGGTAAAGAAAATATGATCATATTACCCCAATTTTACCTCTCTTTACCTATTAAGTTCCGCACATAGACTGTAAAAAAAGATGGATGACACACCTTCACTCACTCCATTGAAGAAAAGTGAAGCCGCCATCATCCCAATAGGACCAGAGTCTGCACAGTAGCGAACTTGTGACCAGAGTGGAGTCCCGCCCACACTCCCACTGACTCGATCAAAAGCACACGAGTCTGACTCTTTTTAAATTAGCCTGACTGCTCCAATTTTGTCTGCTGATTGCCGTATAAGAGGCTTGTGTTAAAATAAGGTAAATACAACTCCAATATCTTACTGAAGATCCCGAAAAAGTCAGTTTGCACCTCAGAAGCTGTCAGCTTGAGCTGTCAATCATGATGTCACACTCGCGTTTTTATAGCATCACATAACTAACTAAAATCAAACTTATTTAAAAAAAACAACACAAACTTACATCAGCGTAATAAAATCTACACCCAATGACAAGTTTGAAAACTAAATATTTGAAGTTAAATGTAATTATATAGTTTGTCTCACGTCCCATTAGATTAAATGGAGAGGGCGGGGTTTATGACCTATACTGGGACCAGCCACCTCGGGGAGATCGAAACGCAATGACTTCACTTTTGAGTACTAGTGCGGCACACTTGGTTCCGCATCAGTTACAAAATATTGCTGCTAACTTATAAGGCCACTAACGGTCAAGCATGCAACAATCCATCATGCTCCTGTTCAGTATTATTCCTTAGAATGAACTTGTAAGATCCAATCACTGCACTGTATTATGCATGAGGTTGTCTTAGAGCGAATTCAAATCTCTTGAAAGAGCTAACAGTTGTCAGTTCACCTCTGTAAACATATTTGATATGTAACTACACGTGGAGCACGCATGAGAGAGAGACTTTTCTGTGCGAATGCCACGATGAGTTTAACAACACTCGCTGCGCGGGTCATAGTTCATATCCAGACCGGAGCAAGCATGTTTCAAGTTTATATGAACATATTTAATATTCTCCCGCACTCCAAATATGAACCAGCACGTGCACATATCATATCTTCTTCCAACAAAATATGTAATAAGGGCATGCGCTCAGGGGCACAGATGGGATTTTTTTAACTGGGGGGGGGGGACCAAGATCCAGGGGGAGTATTTTGCACTGACAAGCATCCAATCTTGTCAAATGTGCGGTAAGTACTGCCGCTCCAATATGTGCGATTGCAAATCTCAAAAGTGAAACTAAAAGGGATCGTGCATTCAAAATCAGTTTCAATGCCAGGCATAATAGCGGCTCCCTGATGTCCGCAATATATAGTATAATGTACATTTATATACATGTACAGGGGAGGGGTCAAGGACAATCACAGAAACAAGCGAAGATGACACAAGCATATTCAAGCAAGTTGTGTGAATCAAAGCAAAATCGCTACCCACCTCAAGAAGAAATAATGTATTAACGCAACCTCGGCGTCCGACTCGAGCCCTTCCTGCTCCTTGAGTTCTCTCCACTGCTGGAAAATTGCTGATTGGCTACAATTTAAGTGTGTTTTGGGACTCGGTCAGACAAAAAACGCTTAGTGCACGTTTAAGGAGTGGTGGGCCGGGCCTCCACTAGGCCAACGTATACTTCGGCCGTCCGCGCACCGTCTGCAATACATCATTTTTGTCATCAAGAGGGCTCGAAAACAGAACAAACTAAATCTGTATAACATGGAAAAAACAGACAACAATACATACTGATCCCACAAGGCTAAGGCCATGACAGTTGCACGGCTGTCCACGAGCCCTCTTGATGACAAAAATGATGGGACGCTCTGGGCTGCATATAAGGTGGAGGTTGCGGTGGGGTTGGTGGCTCTCCCTGTTCCAGTGCGTGTCCGCCACAGTCACTTCTACGCTCTTTAAATGAGCATGACTCGCACCTGTTGAGAGGCTCCTGCCATCTTGCTATCACTGGTGAAGAGTGTGTTCAGCGTGTCCTCTCGTCAAGTCAGCCGCTGATAAGCGATGCCTACTCTATTTATTTTTGTGCTGTCATTGATGTTCTGTTGATCTGTGTGTTATTTGTTTATTCTATATTGATTTACTTTAGTTTAGTTGATTCAATTCTATATTATATATGTTGATGATAATTCATGTTGATGATAATGAATTGAACAAGTGAGCTGTTTGACCATTAATAAATGGTTAAATTGAACTTCTGTCTTGCGCCTCCTTCTTATGTTGCTTAACCCCCCTCTCTGAACGAGCATTTTAGAAGTGGGTTTCGTAACAGATTATACATTTTAAATAAACACTAAATGTTACATTTTCATACAACACCTGTGTTCTCTTCCTGCCAAGGCCAGATCATGCTCTCTGCCGCCTTGTTTAAGAGTCTCTGTACAACTGTATTTGTGTCTACGGGAGCCCCATCAAGTTGTTCGTTGTACCTCTGGATATCTTCAATTAAGCGCTTCTTTTCTCAAGCAATCTTCTGACTTATTTTCTGCTGCCTTTTGTTGCAATCTGTAATAAGAGCAAAACAATGGTATTACAATAGAGCTTCCATGGCATTTCTTGAACAGGACCAATATAACTTTCTTCTGCATCACTTACATTTAGTAATATATACCATTCTGTCTATAGAGGTAGTGCTTTTTCTGACAAATGCTCACAAAGAGCACTTCAATGGAGATTTTCAGACCGTGAGCACCAACACTGGTTGCTGCATTTCCTAAATTAAAGGTAAAAAGAAAGAAAAAATGTTTCAAACACACTTAAGTTCTGTTAATTACACATAGTACAGCAGCAACAGACAGACTTTAGGACAATGTTTAAATCAGACAGTAATATCAGTTTTCTCATACTGTACTGGACCCCCACTGACTGCATGTTTCAGCCACAATTAGGGACCAACAACAAAGAGGCATCAGCATTTACTCTATGCAATATCAGCACCTATGTAGAGTCTGTGTTTATAGCAAACCATATTCCACGGTTATTCTTTATTAAAGTCACTGATGGGGGATTATGTCCCCTATCCACACACCAAAACTGGTGACCCCATGATCTCCAATTTAGCTCCACCAATAGGCCAAACTTTCAATCCTACAAAAACGGTTCCCTCTAAAATGACACAACACGAAGTAACATGTGGTGCTCCTGTGGATTAAGAAAAAAAGAAAGTGAAATCCATAGGTTCATAGCTGTTCATTGGAAATAGAAAATAGAATTGTAGAAAACAACCGATATACTTCTTCAAGAATGAGAACTAGTGCATTTTGAAAATATCAGAATTACAATCATGCATGAATGCTGCAAACATTGAGCCCTGGATATTGAGTCCTACTGACACATTTCATACCTCCAATTATATTATTCCATTTTAGGCTGATTTGCATGAACATGCACCAATCATTCTGTTTTCATTGCTAAAAGGTTTAACTTTAAGTCAAAATACTAATTGAAGACTTATGACCTGCAAAAAGTGCCCATCCATACACCATGATTTAACATTAAGCTACAGCTACATGCATTACAACCAAATTACTCCAACAGTCATTGTATAAAACAACATTGTCCGTACCGCTACTGGCCCACTGCTTAACATTAACAGCCCATTGTTTGAGCATGTCATCACTGCAATGCAACTGGTCCTGCATCTTCTTTAGGCTCTCCGTTACATTCAAGGTCTTTTCTACTGTCTGCAAAACAAAACAATATTTTAACGAACCAAACAGTACATGTTCCTGCCTGATTTAATACAGTAACATATTCAACTACATCTACATAGCTGAGATCCTGCACTCTTTCACAATGTCTACATAGGGGTAACAGTATGATGCATTTTGGTTGGACTAAGTTTAATCTTAACTGCTTAAAATAGTTAATCCTTTTTCAATACATGAACATACCTTTTTGAATCTGGAAGACAAGGCAATGTGGAGGCCATTCTCTTTACGTTTATTCCACCCAATAGCATGGACAGTAAGCATATCATTTCTTACTGTTAAGAACAAAAGAAAAATCACAATAAATTGTAAATATTACTATATATATATTGTTATGTTAATGTGTACATTTGCAGGCTTGCAGGGGGCAAAGAAGCTTACAAACCTGACTTGGCCATATACTTTGTGGTAAGGGCACATCTGGAGAGAAAACTATTTACTTGCTCTACTTCTTCACCAAGAGTGGTTCCAGCACCTTCCTGGTTCCTTGCATGCCACTGAATCTACAGGAAGTAGTGGACTTGTTAAACAGTGTGGACAACAGGGTGATCAATATTGATGCAATCCTGAGGTCAGCAGCTTTAGAGGACAGCAGATAGGGACCTGGGTTGTCGTTTGGGTCACAATGTCATTCATTGTGGCACTTTACATTAATTGTTGACTACATCATACTCTGAAATGTAAAATTTAAGTAGTTAAAAGCATCACCTCACATTTTGTATTGTGGACTTTGGCATGCATCACGGACAAGCAATATCTAATTTTATTTTATTTAAATTTTATTTTGCTGCTGTCCAGTGGGATTCCCTACACGTAGCTTTTTCTGCCGTCTAACAAAGTAAATTGTTTCAACATGTCAGTAGTTAATTCAAGGACTTTAAATAGTGGGGCTGTACACTCAAACACTTTGATTCTGATTGCCTGATCTATCTGAAATCTTTTCAATTATAATTATTTGCCATACAGCTCACAGAAGGTTAATTGCAATAGTCCAACTTTGTCAGACATATGTGCTTTAACCAATACTATGGATATTCTGTGCCCTCTGGATTAGAATCTAGCTGTACTTTTATTCATCCGGCTCACCAACGTCACTCTTTGTGAAAGTTTGATTGCATCGCTAAGCTCAGCACCCTACCATTGCCATCTCAACGCCTAATCAAAGACTCCCTCATCCGAACACCTAAGAAGGCTACAACGTTTCCATCTTAACTTCTAATTAGTTATAAAATATGCCCGAGATACCCGTTGCTCAGCCTGATTGACGACTTACAGTCTTGACTTCCTCAACAAAATTGGACACCTCAGAGTCTTTGGCTAAAAACACTCCATCAAAGAATCCTGGCTCTTCACTCCTACAAGAAAATGTATTCTGGATAACAGCTGTAGTAAGAAGTTTTACATAATGACAACAACAACAATAATATGTGTATGGCACCTTTAAACAAAAAAGTTACAAAGGGTAACAGATATTATATTCAACAGCTACAGTATCAACAGCTTCATTTTAAATATCTAAAGGATAGCTATATTATTAGGATGATGTTAATAGCAAGTACACACATTAACTGCACTGGCTGTTTTTAATGTGCACACACAACTCACTGGTTTGTTTTTTATAATAAGAAGTTTTCTATAAGAACTGTTGTGGAGAAACATTTCAAATTAACAGTCCTACACAGTCAGTTGTGAAATACAGTAATATCTAAATGTATATTAAATAATAAGGTTTGCATGTTTACTGATACATTGTGCATTATTTTAATCTTTAGCAGAAGGTTTACTCAACAAAATATTTTTGAGTTCACTGTATTATACCCTACATGAAGCAGCAATGTCTTAAAACAGACAACCAAGAACGTCTCGGGTTACTCGCGTAACCCTTGTTCTCTGAAAAGGGAACGAGACGCTGCGTTGACGCTTTGGGAACGCCTTCTGCGTGACCAATGTCTGAAGCCCTTATAGAATCACGCCAATTCATTGGCTGGTGGTGCGACGCCGTCTCTGACGCAATGACGTCGTCAGCTCATACTGGCGAACGTGCCAACCACTCCTCAGATTTCTCTGCCGAAAAGAACCCTGTCGGCAGCGTGAGGAGCTTGGCAGCATACGCAGCGCCTCGTTCCCTATTCAGAGAACAAGGGTTACGCGAGTAACCCGAGACGTTCTCTATCATAGGTAACTCAACGCTGCGTTGACGCTTTGGGAACGATATACCAAACACGCCAAGCTGAAAAACGCTGCCTATCTGGTCCAATAATGAACCAACAACCTACGGTCGGTTCAAACAGACAAGATCTGAGAACCTGGAGCTGTATCAACGTCAAGGTTGTAGAACTTGACAACGGTGAGCGGAGAGGACCATCCTGCCGCAACACAAATATCCTCTAGGGGTACCCCTCTAAAAAGAGCTTGAGAGGAGGCTACGCCCCTAGTAGAATGCGCCCGGAGACTAAGAGGTGAAGGGAGGTTCCGCGCCTCATAAGCCAGCGAAATGGCGTCTCTAACCCAGTGAGAAATTCTCTGTTTCGATGTGGCAAGCCAGCACCAAAACAGACCAACAACTGGGGGGATTTTCTCCAATCCTTGGAGCGATCCACATACAGATTCAATGCCCTAACCGGGCAGAGCATGTGGAGTCTCTCGTCCTCACTTGAGGCAAAGGGAGGAGGATGGAAAGAGTGAAGCGTGACCACCTGAGATCGAAACGATGTGGACAAGACCTTGGGAATGTAACCCGGCCTCGGCCGCAGGGTCACTTTGACTAGACCCGGGGCAAAGTCCATACACGTCTCACTAACAGAGAAGGCCTGCAAATCTCCAACTCTTTTTAGTGACGTAAGCGCCAACAAAAGAGTCACCTTAAGAGTCAGTGTCCGATCCGAAGCTGACTCCAAGGGCTCAAAAGGGGCCGTCACTAGACCTTCGAGGACGACTGACAAGTCCCAAGAAGGAACTGCCATGGGGCGAACCGGCCTAAGCCGTCTGACCCCACGCATAAAGGCGGAGACCATCCGATGTCTCCCCAGGGGGATCTCATCCAGCTCTATCCGAGCTGCAATGGCCGCTACATAAACCCTAAGGGTGGTAGCAGCTGCCCCCGTTGTCAGCCTCTCTTGCAAAAATTCCAGCACTGGACCAACAGGGCAGTTAACTGGGTCAATTGCACGAGCCAAACTCCAGGATTCAAAGACGCCCCACTTGGAAGAGTACAGCTTCCTAGTAGCAGGGGCTCTGGCACTGGCTATGGTTTCCTGGACTTCAACAAGCAAATCATTCGTCACAGCCCTTGGCCCTGTATGGGCCATACCCACAACTTCCAGAGCTCTGGTTGAGGATGCCAGATCTTGCCCTGAAGCTGGGACAACAAGTCCCGCCTGATCGGAATCTCCCACGGAGACCGATACAAGAGGGGAGTTAACTCCGAGAACCATGTCTGGGAGGGCCAGAATGGGGCTATGAGAAGGAGACGGGCACTGCTCACCTTTCCTCTGCATAGTACTGCCGGAATCAGCTTTATTGGCGGAAACGCGTACAGCATGCCCAGAGACGTCGGGAAACTCAGGGAGAACCAGAGCGGGCACTGGGATGACTCTTGAGAAGCAAAGAGGTCCACCTCCGCTTTGCCAAACAGATCCCAGATCTGGGATACCGTCTGACGGTTCAACCTCCATTCCCCCGGCCTGAGCTTCTGTCTGGACAGAAAGTCGGCCGCAAGGTTCAGTATTCCCGGAACGTGAACCGCCCTCAACGAAAGGAACTTGTCCTGGGACCAAAGGAGAAGACGGCGTACAAGCCTGTCTAGAGTGCGCGACCGTGAACCTCCCTGACGGTTTATGTGGGACACAACCACCATATTGTCCGTTCTGACTATGATATGACACCTCCCGAGAACGGGGATAAAATACATCAAAGCCAGGAAGACAGCCCTGAGTTCCAGGCAGTTTATATGCCAAGAGAGGAACTCGTCCGTCCATTCCCCGCTCACCGGTCTTCCCTCGAAGACCGCGCCCCAGCCTGTCATAGATGCGTCCGTCGTAATCATATGGCGACGGTGAATCGCACCCATTCTCACCCCGCTCTGGAGA
Organism: Ptychobarbus kaznakovi; assembly: GCA_027422405.1. Classification (NCBI taxonomy): domain Eukaryota; kingdom Metazoa; phylum Chordata; class Actinopteri; order Cypriniformes; family Cyprinidae; genus Ptychobarbus; species Ptychobarbus kaznakovi. The sequence goes on from JAPDDN010000617.1 coordinate 89,766, forward strand.
AAAGCGGGGTTGTGTCCCACATCGTGTGGAGGGCCATACCTGCCTGACCGGCCGCGATGTAGGACTTTCCGATAAGGGCGGAAGTGGTCCTACACGGCTTGGAAGGAAGGAGGGGGCGGGACTTCCAGGAAGGCGCCAAAGAGGGTGAAAGGTGGGAGGCCAAAGTATCCTCAACCACCGGCATGGCGGTGTAACCCTGCTCCACAGAACCCACGAGGTTGGTGAAGTCAGCTGCTGCCGCATTAGTAAGGCGAGAGGAAAAAGGCTGCTTCCAGGATCTGGAGATCTCTTGATGCAGATCACTGAAAAATGGCAGCTTCCTCCTTTCAGGCTTGGAATTCGCACCGCAGAGGAACCGCTCGTCGAGTTTCGAAGCTCGAGATTCGCGGGGCTCATCGGGCCAATCCAGCGCGAGCTTCTCAGTGGCGCGCGAAAGCACGTCCACGAGCTCTGAATAGGCCTCTGAAGGCCGCGCCTCCTGGCCGCTAAGTGGGAGCGCATCTGATAAAACGGGCCCGAAATCCTTGGAGTCGGAGGCCGTTGTTTGCATAATATCTTCTAATCCGAAAGAAACGGTATCACGTGCTCTCGGGCTAGGAAACAGATAATCATGCACGAATTCAACTGGTGAATTCGCGCGCACGCGCTCGGGAGAGGGAGGGAGAGAAAAGGCGAGGCCTGTCTGCTCACTCTCCATCTCCTCGAGCTCAACATCCGAACCCCAGGCGATCTCACAAGAGGCCTCTCGACGGGGAAAGATGGAAGATTCCTTCTCACAAGCCTCAAGCCGAGAGCGGAGGGTTATGAGACGGAAATTCTCGCAAATCTTGCATTTCGAATTCCCATAAACCGCGTCACGTGCGTGCGAAAAACCCAGACATTTAATACACTTACTGTGTGGGTCTTCGCGAGCGATGAAACGCGCGCACGGCGGTTGACAGCGGCGATACTCCATGGCACTTCACCGCGAGGAGAACAAAGTTCCACTGAGGCAGTCGCCGAAGTGCAAATGGATGATGGAGTAATGGTTTTGGGCCAGAAAATTGCAACAACGAAGGGCAGTGTGACCGCTTCGTGAAGGCAGAGAAATCTGAGGAGTGGATGGCGCATTCGCCAGTATGAGCTGACGACGTCATTGCGTCAGAGATGGCGTCGCGCCACCAGCCAATGAATTGGCGTGATTCTATAAGGGCTTCAGACATTGGTCACGCAGAAGGCGTTCCCAAAGCGTCAACGCAGCATTGAGTTACCTATGATAGAGAACACCTTGATGTAGTTTCCTTTTCAACATTGCCATTCAATAAAGGCAAGTTGATACTACAATGTCTTTAGTGTCATGGGTTACCTCTGTAACAGTATACTTGCTAACACTTTATTTCGATGGTCCACTTTAGACATTCTACTAACAGTAAGTAACTTTGCAGCCACATGTCAACTTGCAGTTATTAGTGTCAGAAAAAAAAAACGGATTCAATTGCAGGTTCAACTCAAATATTTATTAAAGTCTCAGAACACAAAACTCAGCCAGGACAAAGGGCTGGAAGCCATAATTCAGGGCAAAGAATGGAAACAGGAAGAGGGGATCAGTCCAATCAAGCCTCCAGCCACTCCACGAGGCAGAGCGGGTAAGGCGTAGGGAGATCAGCACCCACAGTCCAAGCGTCAGTGCCGACGCAACATCAGAGTGGAGAGAGAACAGCGCACAGCGTCCCAGCGTCGGTGCCGACGCAACATCAGAGTGGAGAGAGAACAGCGCACAGCGTCCCAGCGTCGGTGCCGACGCAACATCCGAGTGGGAAGCTCCCATCTTGAGCGCACAGAGAAGTGCAGAAGACACAAAACACAGCTCCGGGAGCTCCAAGACAGGAACTGAGAACTGGAGAAATGAGAGGCGACAGATGAGAAGGCAAACTGTAAACACTAAACTGAACTAAGAAAACACAACAGGACAAAACACGACTAAACTGAACGTTGGTCACGAGCAAAGTGTAGCATGTTCACACCACAACGGTTAGACACAAGACTACACGGAGGGGCCTTAAATAGAGGGAGAATAGATGGATAAACAAGTCACAGGTGTGATGGCAGCTGAAGTAGTTAATGAGATAACGATGGGGAGGGGAACCACGAAGACAATGAGCACATGGTAAAATGTCAAAACAAAACTCATGTCATATCAACAACTAACACGTACAAACGACAAGACACACACAACAACCTGCTGATCAGACCGAAGTCATGACAATTCAAGTTTTAGTAGACTGTTAGACGTTATTAAGGAGACACTTTATTTTGATGGGTCCACATCATACAACATACTGACTATGAAAAACTTTGCAAGAATATGTCAAATTATTCTACTAACCGTAAACCTGAGAGTTAGTAGACATGTAGATGCAAATGAATAATAATTAGTTGACATGCAGTTACAAAGTTACCTATAGTTTGTATAATGTCTAAAGAGGACTGTCTAAACAAAAATATAACCATATACTCCACTCGTATAGGTTCTCCACGCATGAATGTTATTATGAGCTCCCGTTTGTGGATGCACAAAGAAACAACTGTGATTGACCTGATAATGAATAAAGCCATGCTGAAATAGTCTTCAAAACCTGGCCAGTCTTCACTGAGTGGTGGTTTCTCAACACACAGACTTCTCAACAGTGGCAATCAACTTTCCAGCAGCTTCTTGTTTCACTTTGAGCACAGGCCTTCTTCACCTTCTTTTGACTTCCATGCCAAACATCCTTGCCCTTCTCCAGCCTATTTAAGGCTAATATAACAGAAACATGCAACTAGTCATAATGCAAATTATCACACAGTACAAATTATTATTATTTTGTATAGAAACAACAATATATAAACACTTTCCTTTTGTGGCTAAAATTGCTTTCATGCCGAAATAAGCTCTTGCTCCGTCAATTCTCATCTTTCTTTCTCTGTGCATGTTTTTTCATATTGATTTAACACATTATTTTATTTGGTGATGCATGTGTGTTTTTAATAAATAAAAAAATCTTCAGACTTGCATTCGCTCATATCCTTATGTGGCATGAACCATCTGCCTCTTTTTGTGTTATATTTCTTCACTGCTACGTTAAACAAACCAGAGATAATTAGCTCTGCACTATAAAAATACATATCACTGCACTAACATCATTTCATTCATCCTGTTATCTATTGTCTGTGGCTCTAAAAAAACAACAACCTTGTTTGTCTATTTCCAACGGGAAGAATAGCAAATAACAATAGAGAAAAATGGCTTGTAAATGTGTATTTCACCAAGATACAACTCTGCATCCCGCTGACACGTTTTATAATTTGTGTTTTATTTGACCTGTATTTTCCCCAGTATTTTAAATAGGACTCTTATTTCGGTTTAGTATGTGACGTCATTAGGACGCGCCGCGATGCTGGGTCTCGGCTGAAGAAAGGTTTGTGGATTTTAACGGTTTAAAATCAGATGCAAATCGTTCAGTCTATTTGAAATTGTTAACAAGCGATCTATCATTAATTATTAATAATGTAATGGTTTATCTGACATTAATGGACGTTATTTTGTGTGAGTGCATCTGCTTGTAAGTAACAGAAAAGGAGCATCTCATTTAGCTCACTAAATCAAGAATCCGTTTATTATAAGCACAAATTGGGCCGCTGGCATGCAGTGATGTGAGAAACAGAGCTTTTGATTAAAAAGCTGTAATCAGTGCACGCTCACGACACCCGCTGGTCAGAAATTAGGACTTTAACAGAATAATAACAACGTCTTAAAGTGCCACTATTACGCCGGTTTCACACTGCAAGCGTAAGCAGCGCGTAAGCAGCGCGTATTTTTTTCGGCGCCCATGTTAACGGATGAGAGCGTTCACACAGCACGCAGGGGCGGCGCGGCAACGCGTAGCAGGAGCAGAGCAGGAGCGGCAGTGCCGCGATCGTTTCGGCGCCGAGTCTATTTTTGCTGCGCCGCTCACGCTGAATTAAAGTGACAGGACATTGTTTATGACCAAAATGCACATGATCGACACAAAAAAACATCTTTAAAGTTTGTAAATGGGATGTAATGTATTTTAAACAGTTACCATGAAGTTCAACAATTTCGTAGCAAGTTCTAATATATATCGTGTAGCTTATAGACCTATATGTTGGCATAGAAACAGATGCCATGCTGACAACAGGCATCTTCAACAAACGCACGTGACAGCGCCTGGGGTAGCCAGACGGGGGTCTTCAGAGGTGAAGTCTACACCTGGAAGATGACATAATGGACGACATTCGTCTCATCGTAGAAGTAGAAAATCTAAAAGTTATTCATGACCCGAAAAATGTAATGTATAAAGACTTACAAGCCAAAGAAAAAGCATGGGAGGCAGTTTGTGTGGATGGAAAATAGTAGATTGGTCATTTGATAAATAATACACGAAGTGACAAACGGATCACATAAATATTACACATGTAGCTACACCAAATAAGTCTATGATTATGGGTGACTTTTTTGAAAGTGTGTTTTTCGTGTGTTTGCTAATGTAACGGGTCCCAGGTAAGGGGAATCCACTCTGCGTTGTGTTGAAATCACTCAGTAAAGAAACTTCAGACCTTTCACTGCTTGGCACTGTCTTTATTTTCTGCATAAATGGGAAATATGTTGAAAACATGAATTCTGTGACACTCTCCATTAAACAACACCGTTTAATGCCTCGATGAACTACGAGACAACCTTCTCTCGGCTCAGAAGGAAGTGAACTGCGTGAGCGAGTTCATAAAGGAAAATACATTGAGTTAATCTGCTTAGCATAAGCTAACATAAAACAAGATGAATAACTATAACATGAAATTAAATCACAAATTGCACGCAAAATGACAACATACCTGCATAAATGGGAAATATGTTGAAAACATGAATTCTGTGACACTCTCCATTAAACAACACCTGTTGACAAACGAGGAGTAAATACAGCAGGCTAATATGAGCTAATCTCACTCACTCAAACAGTCACAATCATTCACAAAAACAATTTCATAATCCCACGTCGCAAAGTATGTTTGACAAAGCAACAAACAGCTTCAATTCAGAATTTATCATCAAATTTCAGTAATATTACCGTTTAATGCCTCGATGAACTACGAGACAACCTTCTCTCGGCTCAGAAGGAAGTGAACTGAGCGAGCACAGCACGCGCGGTGCGAGAACAAGTATATACTCTTAAAGTGACAATGCACTTCCTGAACAAATCTTGAAAATGATACACATCTTAACTCATATCAATACAATTATAGATACAACCATATCAAATAAACAAAATTACATTTATATTTAATAGAAAGAAAAGGAGATTTTGAGTGAAAATAATATAACCAAAATAACTCTGTTACATTCACCCCTCCTTATTTTCATCAAAATCCTTCAATGTACCATTAAGACATTTTCAATTAACACACTTTACTGGCCCAAGTGAAACGTAGATCTAATCCACGCAACCAACATAGGAGTTACCTCAATTTCAAGGTTCAGGAAAACAGGAGGTTGATCAAGTCTCATATTTCCCTTAAATTAATGTGACGCCTTATACGCCACACAGCACTTGGCCTTAAATTTGACATTTGTCACAACCATTGTCGGTACATCAAATTGCTAAAACTTCTGCAATCAACACTCAGTTTAAACCTCTTGAACTCTTAAAACTGGTATGTGTACCATAGATTCAATCAACCTGTTTACAGATTTAACTATTCTCCCAACTCTTGTTTTAATAGGTTTAACAAGCCCTGCATATGCATGTGCATCAGCCTGCAGCGACGCATCAGTGCGGAGTAAGTCAGGAGAGGGAGGTAAGTTTTGTGCAATTTCATCTGAATGTTGTGCATGTCTGTCGTCTGAAGACAATTTATCGGCAGTACCAGGATAATGTGTGGTGTCAGTATCCGCTGTGTCTACCACATCTGAATGAAGAGAAGGTACTAAGTCACCAAGTACAGTCGTGTCAGCTACAGGACTGAGTGCTTTTTCGTCTGAATCAAAGGAAGACTGATATGAACTCTCAGTGGATGAAACAATTGAAGTCTCTACACTTGAATCGTACAAGTCTGGTTTGTTTGGCTGACTTGGCATTGTTGTCTGATCCACCTCATTCTGATCAGACTCTACAACGATCAACGGCTGATCAGGTTCACTGGAACTCGACCCTTCATCAATACCAGAAATCGGCAAGAAGTTCACTTCCAGCAAAAGGTTCCTATGTACAACTTTCATGCGGCCTGTTGCATCCTTTATCTTATAAACATGGATGCCAGGATTCACATCAACAACAGTGAACACCCCATCCTCCCATTTATCGGCCAACTTCCTTTTTCCCCGTTCTGACTTGTTAGCGACCAATACTCGATCTCCCACTGACAAGTGAGTGCCTTTCACACGCTTGTTGTACTGATGAGCTTGATGTTGTTGCTCGACAGATGAATGCTTCTGAGCAATATGCATAGCATTTTTCAAGTAGGACAGCAAAGACCTTGCATAAGAGTCATAGTCGGCAACTTCAGGGTTATCAAGTACCTGGTTGAACATGATGTCAACTGGAAGCCTGGGTATGCGGCCGAACATCAGAAAGAAGGGTGCATAACCCGTGGTTTCGTGCACGGTCGCATTGTAGGCAAATGTGAGGGTTTGGATTTGCTGTGGCCATTGGTGCTTTGCTTTCAAGGGGAGTGCTCGAAGCATGTTGCCCAATGTTCTATTAAAACGCTCAGTGCCACCATTGCCCATTGGGTGGTAAGCTGTTGTGTGAGATTTCGCAACACCAGCCAAATGAAGAAGCTCGGCTATGAGGTTGCTCTCAAAATTGGTGCCCTGGTCAGAGTGTATTCGCTCTGGGAACCCATAAATACAAAACACGCTGTCCCAAAGCTTTCTCGCAACTTGCTTTGCTGTTTGATTGGTGCAAGGGAATGCGTGAGTAAGTTTGGTGAAGTGGTCAGTAACTACGAGGACATCCACTGAACACTGTTTATCATTTTCTGCCGACCAGAAATCTATGCACACCAACTCCATCGGGGCTGAGCTCTTAATGCTCTCCAAAGGGGCACGAGCAGCAGGTTCTGGTGTCTTTGCAAAGACACACCTCTGACAGCATTTCACATAATCTTTGATGTTCTTTTCCATATCAGGCCAATAAAACCGCTGTCTTGCAAGTGAAAGAGTGCGGTCCTGCCCTTGATGGCCAGCTAGATCATGGATACCAGATAGAGCTTTGTTCATCAGACTACCAGGCAGCACATACTGGAATCTTTTCTTCTTAGACAAAGGATCTTTTGTCACTCTGTACATCACATCATCTCTAACTTCCAGCTTATTCCACTGTTTTAATAGTCTCAGCACTTGCGCACTGGCACCATGTCGGTCCCTTCTTGATGGACGTCTCTGTTTAATCAGAAATGACAACACTTTGGCTATTGTTGGGTCTTCCTGTTGGCTTCGCCTAAGCTCCTGGACAGAGAAGGCTGGTAAAGTTTCCCGGCAAACCGAAATTGTCTGAACATGGTGGACTAAATGAAGGGCTCTGGACTCTGCTCCATACGTCCAACTGCAGTAAGACTGACAAAGAGCTCTGACTTCATCCATGTCAAAGCATGTTCCTTGTGAAAGACTCCTCATGGGCTGATTGGACTGAGCTTGGCTACTGAGCCTGAAAACATCGTGAACACAGTCTTTGCTCACCCCACTGCACTCCTCTATTAAGGAAGAATACGGCTCATCCAACAGTCTCCGCCCAATTGGCTTAACAAAGGGTTCGCGGCTCAAAGCGTCTGCTACCACATTTGCTTTTCCGGGCAAGTGTTTCAGGTCAAACGTGTATGATGCAAGTTTCGAAACCCATCTCAACTCATATGCATCAGGTTTCGGCTTAGTTAGGAGGTAAGTGAGAGGGTTATTATCTGTCCAGATGGTGAATTTGTGGCCTCTCAGCCAATGGCTGAACTTCTCACATACACTCCACTTTAAAGCCATAAATTCCAGTCTGTGAGCTGGATATTTGCGCTGTGATGCACTGAGGGTCTTGCTTGCGAAAGCAATCGGTCTGGCTCGGAGTTCCCCTTTGGGCACTTGTGACAACACAGCCCCTAAGCCATCCAATGAGGCATCGACAGAAAGAATGAAGGGCTCATCGAAATCCGGATGAGCAAGCATGACACTCTCCAGCAAAGCAGCCTTGAGTTGGTCAAAAGCAACCTGACACTCTGTTGTCCAATCTGAAGGGCCAAGTTTACGGTAAGTGCCTTGAAATTTCCTATCCTTGGACAACTTCCCTCTTCTTTTCTGTCCAGCTGTAAGACCGAAAAGTGGTTTAGAAATAGATGAGCAGTTGGGAATAAAGTGTTGGTAATAAAATACCATGCCAAGGAAAGATTTTATTCTTTTGACAGACGGTGTGCATCCATCATTGTCCATCAGGTCCTGTGCTGTTATCCTCGTGATGACCTCCACTTTTGCTGGATCAACAGACACACCTCCACTGTCAATGATATGGCCAAGAAATTTGACTCGTCTTTGAAGATGATGACACTTTTTAGGGGAAAGTTTCAGATTGTTCTCCCTCAGCCTCTGAAACACAGTGTGTAGTCTGGACAGAGCCTCATTTTCTGATGGTGCAAAGACAAGAAGATCATCAAGGTAGCACAAAAGCTTTGAAAAATTCATGTCTCCGAAAATTCCAAGCATCATCCTCATGAAGGAAGCTGGACTATTACAAAGCCCTTGCGGCAAACGATTATATTCATGAAGGCCCAGAGGTGTTGTGAAAGCCGTATATTTCTTGTCATCTTCGTTCATTGGGATATTATAAAACCCTGACGTGAGGTCCATTGTGCTGAAGAAGCAATTTCCTCCAAGCGCAGCAAGGCAGTCAGCCTGGTGAGGCAAGGGGTGTGCATCTTTTATGGTTCTGGCGTTTAACCATCTGAAGTCTGTGCAAATACGCAACCCACCGTCCTTCTTCCACACCATCACTAATGGTGATGCATACTCACTTGAAGACTTCCGGATGATACCTCTTTCTTCCATGTCAGTGAGAACTTGCCTTAATTTATCATAGTGGGCAGGAGGCACTCGCCTATATGGCAAGCGAAAGGGTCGATCATCAGTCAGTCGTATACGGTGCACACATCCCTTGGCTTCACCACAGTCCAATGGGTGTTTGGAGAAGATGTCTTGATAGTCAGCTACTAACTGGGTTAGTTTAGATTTACAATCATCACTGATCTGACTCCAGTTGATATCAATATCCCCAAGGCCCAAGTTCAGTAGACTTTTGTCAATGTGATTAACAGGGCAGGAATCACGGGAGACATCTGGCTTGCCGTCCACTGGAGTAACGTGTAGGCCCTGAAAAATCTCAAAATCCTCAGATGCAATACACGGAAACACATCAGCTATTTTGCAGTTTCTTTTCAATGTGATCACTTTGTTTGTTGGATTCACAACTGTCATAGGTATCCATCTGTCACCCCAGAGTGGTGTGACAAGGCGACCAACCAGAATATCTCGGGGCATAGCTTTGGAATTGGTCGGCTCAACAATTACTGTGCTACCAGGTGACATGGGCACGTTAGGTGGCAGACGGCCCCAGACCAAATGTTCATGCTCTGGCAAAAGTACTACTGCTCGAGTGAGTTTGACAGTGCCTATTTTATCAGGGACAGTTTCTCCTTTCCAACGTTCAACACCTGTAAACATTGACAAGAACTGCTGAATGTCTCCGTCAAATTGATTGTCGGGTCTAGAAGCAATGTCCCAATAATCACTGTCACTCTTCAATTCATGAATCAAGTGTTTGATGATATTAGAGCCCAGAATAAGATCATCACGTTGGCCAGGCACGACCAAACAAGGGACAACACACTGAATACCAAAGAACTGGATCTCTAAATCATAGAAACCCTCAGGCTGGGTATGCTGACCTCCACAGCCGACCAAGATTATATCTTCTTCAGAATATTTCTTTTCAGGCAAGACGCCAGCAGATCCAATTTTCTCTTCAGCAATTTTGCTGATTGTACATGCCATAGAACCGGAATCAAGCATCCCGTTAATTTGAACATGGCCATTGACACGAACAGGAACATAAAAAAGGCTACTGAAAGCTTCAACTTTTTGACTGGATTGTACAACTATCCTGGTCCCCTTAGGAGCACTATTACACTTTGCTTCATACAGCTGAGCAAGATTGCACTCTTTATGAAGGGATTTAGCATCCATACCCACATCACCCCTTCCATGATGTGGGCTATCTAGTTTAACAGGTGAGGTGGTCTGCTAGCATCACTGTTCAAATGATGTTGTTGACGATCAGCACGCTGAGGGCAGTCCTTTTTCCAATGCCCAGGAGTTAAGCACTTCAGACACCTGTTATCCTGTCTACAATGAGACATTGTTGAATGATCCAAAGATCTACAAACCCTGCATGGTTTGCGGTAAGTCTGAAATGTTGTAGCTTGATGATGAGGGCTAGCTTGGAATTGGGTCTGCTGAGTGACAAGATGGTCCAATAAACTCACCAGACTTTTCATGCAGTCAGTGTCACTGCCAGACTGTGTCATGGGAGAAGGTGGAACAGACAAGGTGGGGTTGGGTGCAGATGTCTCAACAACATTTGGGATCTGAGTGCAAACTCTACGCTCTGTCGTATTCAAACTGCGTGAATTAGAGAAGGTCCGGGCTTTCCTCTCCTGCATGTGCTCATCAAGTCTCTCTTGTATCTCACAAGCAGACCATTTCTCTGCTGATTTGAATTTGAAGACATTAGAAAGAGACTGATCTGGACAATGCTTAATGAACATCATACTGATCTCATGACTTGGATCACAAATGCTTCGACCTTGCCTCTCTAAGCATTCCTTCGCGACATCCATCGTCTTGTTCAGCCTGATCCAATACTCCATTGTGTCTTCGGATGGCATCGGTAAAGTATTATAAAAATCTGCTAGGGGCATACTAGAGTAGGTGATTGCGCTGAAATGCTGTTTTAAAATGTCAAAAATCAAGTGTGGGTAATTGGTGCAGTCAACAGATGTGTAATTACGCAGTTTAATTCTCACTACATCCCCTGCTTTACCCATTAGCCTATCCAATATTTCTTGCGACTGCTCATGAATTGGAATAGCACGTTTTCTCAGATACAGGGACATGAGATTTTCCCACTCTTGTACAGTGAGCTTATCCGAGCCATCGCCCCTAAATATTGGCGGTTCTTTTACATCTGATTGCATCACTAGTTTGACATTAGACAGTGTCATCTCAGTTGGCTGTTCAGAGTTACCACACTGTGTATTTCTGTCAGATCGTAGCTGAGCAGTAATAGACTGTCCCAATTTTTCAGCTAATTCACTGATGAGTGAACTCAAATCTGGATTTTGGTCAACTGGACTTGCCATGGCACAGTCAACATATCTTGTGGAAGTCAAAATGGGTGTATCAAATGCCCTGCTAGTAGACCCTGGCATCCTAGGCTCAGAAGGTATTGTGAAAAGACCCCTTCCCCTACCAAACTGTCTACTTTGGTCAAACATTCCATTGTCATTCACTTCTTCAGTAAAGTTACTAATACCCTCTGCCATGTTTCTGTATTGTAGCTTCCAATTAACTTGAATTTTCGAAAAATAAACAAACAGAAATATCGTTCTGAGCAACAAAATTTAGCAAAAGTATTAAGGCTGCAATTTAATCAGTTGAAAGTCTCAATTCAAGTTGATGTGTCTTCTGAAGAAAAAAAATATATAGTCCACTTTACTTCACATAAAGACAGCCTTTTCGTACTCGAGAAAATACCTAAAATCAGTCACTACAGCTTCCCACGGCGAACGAACAGGCGTCGATCTTCGGATGGATCCTTAAAAGGTCACGGCACCATTGTAACGGGTCCCAGGTAAGGGGAATCCACTCTGCGTTGTGTTGAAATCACTCAGTAAAGAAACTTCAGACCTTTCACTGCTTGGCACTGTCTTTATTTTCTGCATAAATGGGAAATATGTTGAAAACATGAATTCTGTGACACTCTCCATTAAACAACACCGTTTAATGCCTCGATGAACTACGAGACAACCTTCTCTCGGCTCAGAAGGAAGTGAACTGCGTGAGCGAGTTCATAAAGGAAAATACATTGAGTTAATCTGCTTAGCATAAGCTAACATAAAACAAGATGAATAACTATAACATGAAATTAAATCACAAATTGCACGCAAAATGACAACATACCTGCAAAAATGGGAAATATGTTGAAAACATGAATTCTGTGACACTCTCCATTAAACAACACCTGTTGACAAACGAGGAGTAAATACAGCAGGCTAATATGAGCTAATCTCACTCACTCAAAGTCACAATCCTTCACAAAAACAATTTCATAATCCCACGTCGCAAAGTATGTTTGACAAAGCAACAAACAGCTTCAATTCAGAATTTATCATCAAATTTCAGTAATATTACCGTTTAATGCCTCGATTAACTATGAGACAACCTTCTCTCGGCTCAGAAGGAAGTGAACTGAGCGAGCACAGCACGCGCAGTGCGAGAACAAGTATATACTCTTAAAGTGACAATGCACTTCCTGAACAAATCTTGAAAATGATCTTAACTCATATCAATACAATTATAGATACAACCATATCAAATAAACAAAATTACATTTATATTTAATAGAAAGAAAAGGAGATTTTGAGTGAAAATAATATAACCAAAATAACTGTTACACTAATATCCCTATTTAAACGTTTACATATAGAATTAACAAATACATTTACGATGTATGTTGAAGATGTTAGCATGGAGATTGCTTGCAAATCTGCTGTTTATGTGCATGTTTATCAGATATCGCTTCATTATCAAAAATCTGTCCAATCGGTACAACTTTTTAGGCTAGGCTTACGCGGTTTCACACTGCAATCGTGAGCGTCGCAGAAGCGGTGCGTATGCAGAGCAGGAGCAGCGCGCGCCCATTGTGCTTTCACACCGGTAGCGTTTGCAGCGCTCGGCTGAACAGCATCTTCTGTTCAGAATTGGTTCGAATCTAATTTAAAATACAATTGGTCTTGATTTATCATTAGAATAGTTGATATTACTGTATTTGTTTTATTAACACTGTACATGTTTATCTTTGTTTATGTGCAGTACGTATTGTAGATAGAAGAAAGGCAATTGCGCTGTATTTGTTAATACGGAGATTACGAAGGATACAACGTAGATTTTGGGTGCACCCAGGCTGCGGAACAGCAAAAAACAATAACTGACCATAGCAGAAATGTTACAGTTATTTTATACATTGTGTTTATATTGAATATTGTCAATATTTTAAATGTTTGTACTTGTAACCAGAAGTTTATTTTTGCACATATACTGTAAGCTGCTGTTATTTATGTTTGTTTGTATTGATTGTTATTTACAGATTGTAAAAAGTTGTACCGATTGGACAGATTGTACTTTTTGTCTTTCAAAACAAAAGAAAACCATTAACAATTACGTAGCATCTGCCAACACACAATTACTTGTCCTTTTTAAAGAAAACGCATTAATTATAAGAGAGTTGCATGCCTTTGAAGTTTTGGTCAAAAGAGTACATCTACAATGTTGAGATTTTGCATCTTTATTCAACATTTATTAGCAAACCACTTCATAATGCCTGCTGACGAACGCTTCTTTGATAATGAAGCGATATCTGATAAACATGCACATAAACAGCAGATTTGCAAGCAATCTCCATGTTAACATCTTCAACATACATCGTAAATGTATTTATTAATTCTATATGTAAACGTTTTAATAGGGATATTAGCAAACACACGAAAAACACACTTTCAAAAAAGTCACCCATAATCATAGACTTATTTGGTGTAGCTACATCAATATTTATGTGATACGTTTGTCACTTCGTGGATTATCAAATGATCAATCTACTATTTTCCATCCACACCAACTGCCTCCCATGCTTTTTCTTTGGCGTGTAAGTCTTTATACATAACATTTTTCGGGTCATGAATAACTTTTTGTTTTTCTACTTCTACGATGAGACGAGTGTCGTCCATTATGTCATCTTCCAGGTGTAGACTTCACCTCTGAAGACCCCCGTCTGGCTACCCCGGGCGCTGTCACGTGCGTTTGTTGATGATGCCTGTTGTCAGCATGGCATCTGTTTCTATGCCAACATATAGGTCTATAAGCTACACAATATATATTAGAACTTGCTACGAAATTGTTGAACTTCATGGTAACTGTTTAAAATACATTACATCCCATTTACAAACTTTAAAGATGTTTTTTTTTGTGTCGATCATGTGTATTTTGGTCATAAACAATGTCCTGTCACTTTAATTCAGCGTGAGCGGCGCAGCAAAAATAGACTCGGCGCCGAAACGATCGCGGCACTGCCGCTCCTGCTCTGCTCCTGCTACGCGCTGCCGCGCCGCCCCTGCGTGCTGTGTGAACGCTCTCATCCGTTAACATGGGCGCCGAAAAAAATATGCGCTGCTTACGCCCTGCTTACGCTTGCAGTGTGAAACCGGCGTTAGGCTTTTTCTTGCCTGATAAAGCAGCATTTGTGAGCAAGCAGAGCTGCTTTGTGTACAGCGTTACCAGGGAAACCGCTATGTTTACCACTCCAAAAGCAGCACCTAGTGACAAAGAATGAGGCCGTTTCTCAATATGCGTTCTTGTCTGTACTTGTGGTTCCCTTTCAAGCTGTCACGAGACATCACGGAGAATTTCTCCGTTATGGGAAGCTCCTTCCCTCCAACCTTTCCTGAATACCTATTGGCTCACGCCAGTCCAATGACTGGCCAATTGTCGCGAAGCATGCAAATACGCGCTCGAGAGGAAGTATAAATGCGGCGCCCGCGACAATTACGTCAGAATCTTTTTCTTCACTTTGCTGAACCTAGGTTATGGCTTAAAACTATTACAGCTCACGGTTAAGGTTCGCTCATTCGAGGGCAGGCCTCATGGCTGCTTCTCTGCAGCGTTCAGGTGAGTATGAAATTTTCTTAAAGGTAGTCCGTCTGCCGTCTGAAAATCAGCGGTGGACCTTCGGGACTCAGGTGATGAGCTGAGGCCGACTGAATGTCCGCACTCCTCTCACCATCAAACCTGCAGGACAGGACATCAGCCCGGCTTCTCACGCCCCCTTCCATGGCGGTGCGGAGAGCCGAAGGCAGATGCGGGAGCAAAGGGATCTCACGTCGCCGCGGATGCCGCACGGGAAGAGCCACTGTCTAAGCATGTAGACCCCGCCTCAGAGCGGCGTTCTGCTTTGCAAAACACAATCTCTTAGCTCCTCACTCATTAACATGATACAGCCCCTAATCAGCGGATGTGTGTGTGTGTGGAGAACACTCTCCGATTCACATGATAATAGCCCCTAATTAGCGGCTGTCGTGTGTACGGGACAACCTCTCATTTACATGATAATAGCCCCTAATCAGCGGCTGTCATGTGTGTGTGTGTGGAGAACACTCTCTGATTCACATGATAATAGCCCCTAATTAGCGGCTGTCGTGTGTACGGGACAACCTCTCATTTACATGATAATAGCCCCTAATCAGCGGCTGTCGTGTGTGTGGAGAACACTCTGATTCACATGATAATAGCCCCTAATTAGCGGCTGTCGTGTGTACGGGACAGCCTCTCATTACATGATAATAGCCCCTAATCAGCGGCTGTCGTGTGTGTACGGAACAACCTCTCATTACATGATAACGCAGAGAGCGCGCGAAAGCGAGGAGTCACCTGACACCCCTACGAGGGAAGCGCGCGAAAGTCAGGAGTCACATGACACCCCTGGGCGGGAAAGCCCGCGAAGGTGAGGAGTCACATGACACCCCTGCGCGGAAAAGCGTGCGAAGGCGAGGAGTCACCTGACGCCCCTGCGCGTGAAGGCGAGGAGTCACCTGATGCCCTGTAGGGCGTATCCTATCAGCCTTCCAGATTTCGCCGGTCTATTACGCCAGTTGTTTACGCCCCTACAAGTGATGTTCAACTAGGTCGTATAGCATAGTCAGCCTGTAGATACAGCCGCCTCCCGCGCGGTTATAATATAGCTGACCGTGGGACCGAGGTCTGCTTGGACAAGTGTAAGAGACCCGGAAAGAGGCACCACGACCAGTGGGCTAGCCCTCAAGCTGTCTCAAATTTGTAAAATGTGTGTGATAGCGTATGTTCATCAAATACATACATTTGCACAAGGAGAAACTCTTCCTCCTCACTCAGTCAACACAACGCCGCTCGCCCTCCCCTGAGCGACCGGAGCCACTGCCCACATGGGTTATAGCCGTGCAGTACTTGCCGGCGACCCCAACGACCAAGCCGCTAAAGCCGCTGTGTCAGCTCCTGAGCGCGTGAGAAACTATTCCAAGAATCTCACGCGGGTTGCTCTGCATAAGCGCGAGGGTAACGTTAACTCCCTTCAGTTCAGACTCAGACCACCCCGTTTCAATGGCGTGGCGTAGTCTCTAACACTGACTCGAAATGCCCTTATACTAAACAAGAGCTATGCAAACTGCTCGGAGGAGGAGCTATAGAACAAGTCTCAGCGAGCAGGCGGGACTGCTGTTTTGTCCAGCCGCTATTTGGGGTGCCTAAGAGATGGTGGACTCTGCCCGATTCTAGATCTCAGACCCATCAACAGAGCGCTTGGCAAGCGTCCGTTCAGGTTATCAACGCTAAGGCAGATCCTGGCGCAAATTCGCCCGGGGACTGACTTTGCGTCTGTGGATTTTAAGGACGCGTACTTTCACATTCAGATAGCACCGCATCAGACGGTTTTCTGAGGTATGCTGTCAAGGAAAAGCACAGCGTACCAATAAGTTACTCTGTTCTCCTGTTAACGGGCTGGCTGGCCCCATGCACTTTTCAAAGTGCATCGATGCAGCACTTCCCCACTCAGTTAGAGTGGAAGGTGCATCCTCAACTATGTGACGAATAATAAAGAACCGTGAACTATCTGGACGATTGGCTGATTTTAGCTCAGTCCCTGGATACGCTTATCAGACACATAGACTCGCTGCTTATTCACTTGGAATCCAAGGCTATGTGTTACATGCAGAAGAGCATTCTCGCCCCAAGTCAGTCCATTTACATAGCTGGGGGTATGTTTAGACCCTGCCTCTCGCGAGATCGCATGGAGATGAGACCCTGCCTCTCGCGAGATCGCGTGGCGCTGAGAGCCCGCCTCTCGCGGGATCGCGTGGCGACGAGAGCCCGCCTCTCGCGAGATCCTGCGGCGGCATTCATTTTGTCTTCCTGCTCCATTCAGGCAA
Source organism: Ptychobarbus kaznakovi (assembly GCA_027422405.1). Lineage (NCBI taxonomy): Eukaryota > Metazoa > Chordata > Actinopteri > Cypriniformes > Cyprinidae > Ptychobarbus > Ptychobarbus kaznakovi. The sequence goes on from JAPDDN010000617.1 coordinate 107,058, forward strand.
GGCAGCTCTGTTCAGTTGAAGGTTTTTCAGAGACTGCTCGGATTCAGCGATATGTCATCTGGGATTATCACACATGCGCCCGCTGCAGCTATGGCTGGAATCTTGAGTCCCGTGGACGGCGTGGACTTCGGGATGTTTGTGCATCGCGGCACCTGCGATGGCATCGAAGCTCTGGCGCAACCCAGATCTCGTCAGCCGGGGAGTTCCCCTGTGCTCGAAAGCGTCGCGCGTGGTGGTCACGACGGATGCATCGACTCACGGCTGGGGAGCAGTGTGCGAGGAAATGCAGCTTATGGTCTGTGGTTGGAATTTCAGAGCCGGTGGCACATGAACCGCCTGGAGCTGGAAGCAGTCTTCTTAGCTCTAAAGGGTTTTCAGCCACAGCTGGAACAGCAGCATGTACTGATTCGCACCGACAACACGTCCGTGCTTTCGTATATAAATCACCAGGGGGTTTTCGCTCAAGGGCGCTGTGCAAGCAGGCAATGGACTGTCGTCCTCTTCAGTCAGAGCAGCCACATCCCCGGTCTCTTGATGGGGCGGACATGTTTTCGAGGAAGGGGATTGCTCAAGGAGAGTGGAGATTGCACCCCGAGTCGGTTCGGATGATTTGGAACCGCTAACGTTACGGGAGAGCGGAGGTGGAGCTGTTCGCTACGAGCGAGAACGCACATTCCCGCTGTTTTCACTCCCGCTGACATCACGCTGGCCAGCAGCCAGGGCGTATGCATTCCTCCGATCAAGAATGTTTGCCACTGGTGTTATGCGAGCATCAGTGATACTCATCGCTTCTTGCAGCACAGATTGGATAGTGGTTACCATCAACACTGAAAGTCTATGTGGCGGCCATTACCGCATTTTTGTTCCCGCACAGCGGGCAATCGTTCGGTAGAGACACGCTGGTGGTGAGTTTTCTTAGAGGAGCAAGAGACTACATCCCCCACGTCCACCTTCGGTTCCGCCCTGGGACCTGGAAGTGGTATTGAGAGCTCTGTCGCAGCCACCATTTGAGCCCCTAACATCAGTAGGTTTGAAGGAGCTATCGCTTAAAACTATACTCCTTGTCCTCGCTTCGGCTAAGTGCATTGGGGATTTACAAGCCTTTTTCTGTGAGCAACGACTGTATTCGTTTCGGACCCCGGGACTGCAGTGTCACTCTCCGGCCGAGATTGGGTCACGTGCCTAAATCGCTGTCTACCCCATTCAGGCCACAGACGGTTTCACTACCGGCCCTTGCTGCGGAGTCATCGCCCCCACAGAGTGCGAATGCCCAGACTGCAGTGTGCCCCGTTAGGGCTCTGATGATTACATTGACCGTTCAGCCAGTTTCGGCAGTCGGACCAGCTTTTTTTGTGTGCTATGGTGGTGCTACAGAGGGCCGAGCTGTGTCGAAACAAAGTCTGTCACACTGGGTTGTGGACGCTATCACGGAGGCATATACAAGCCAAGGTTTGGAAAATGCCCTCTGCACATTAGGGGCCGTTCAACGAGGGCTATCGCTCCACCTGAGCGTGGTCAAGAGGTATGTCTATCCCAGATATTGCTTGGCAGCCGGCTGGTCTTCGCAGAATACCTTCGCCAGGTTTTACAAGCTGGACGTTTAGTCCTTAGCCTTCCAAGTGCTGTCGGTGAGTAACTGTTTATGTACTACCTTTGTGGGAGATGTTGCTTGTACAGTACATTACGCAGCCCTCTATGAGGTTATCTTGGTCGGCCCTGAGTTCAGTGCCGCGTACATGTTATGTTATGCTGCTCGACACAGTGTTAACTCTGTACAGCCCCGTATACTGTTATTGCTGAATGTGTTCTGCCCTGCTCTCAGCGCAGCCCATGTTATCAGTTGCCAGATATGAAAATTTAGTATGCCTGGGGTGTGGGCGCTCATTGGCTTATCTCCACCTATCAGCTGTGAGCCGTCCTACGAGCGCCGTTATTGGTGGGAATGCTTCCTCGCGGTGCAGGCTGCCCGTAGCCTCTCTCACGGCGGGATTGAATAGCGTTCCCATAACGGAGAAATTCTCTGTGATGTCTCGTGACAGCTTGAAAGGGAACGCTCCGGTTACTATCGTAACCTCGGTTCCCTGAAAGCGGGAACGAGACATCACGGTGATCGCCGTGATATCTGCTCGTCCAGACAAGCGGCGTTCAGTATCAGATTCTGACGTAATTGTCGCGGGCGCCGCATTTATACTTCCTCTCGAGCGCGTATTTGCATGCTTCGTGACAATTGGCCAGTCACTGGACTGGCGTGAGCCAATAGGTATTCAGGAAAGGTTGGAGGGAAGGAGCTTCCCATAACGGAGAAATTCTCTGTGATGTCTCGTTCCCGCTTTCAGGGAACCGAGGTTACGATAGTAACCGGAGCGATTTGTGGACATGTGAAACGTCGTCGCCCAAGTACTGTTCCAATTCAAAGTTCATATCTAGCCAAGTACAGTTAAAATGTGTTCTTGCTCCGCCCCTTTTATCCAGGACGCATGAAGAGGTGACTTGTGCGAACTTGAGGCAGCCAGGTATCCCAGAATGCATTTTGCACCAATCAGCGAACGTTAATGGAGGAGGGGAAAACCCACAATTTTTAATATTACTGTTATTGTGTCATGAAATGCAGTTCTAAGAGTATTTCAGGCGAGAATGTAATTGTTTAAAACTCAAATCTGCGGTTTATTTATAAATATAGCGCCTATTTGAAAATGTGCTTGGCTCATTTCGGAAGCATGAGCTCCACGCGATCAAGAGCATTCTCGCCGCGGCTAGTCCATCTGACATCTGCCGCTGGCTCTGATGTCTCTGTAGTGGCTAAACATGAGGTAAAATTCACTTTGGGTAGATCTAACCGGCAATCTTTGGTCTCAATAATCTATTATTTCTTCCAGGTCATATTGTTTTGACTGAGCACAAAGTTATGTATCATAAATTATTTATTTATTAATCGTAATACAGCACTTATTTTTTTTTTTACATACATTTGACTGAATTGTTTGCCTTTGTCTTTATTTTCTATTACATAAGTCTCTTATTATACGGACTTGTGCTTGTCATATTTCATTTTATGATGCATACAATAAAGATAATCGGTGTATATGTACCTAAACTACATATAATTTTTTTTAAACAAAAACGAAAAGATGGTTGTTTTATATTTTGAAGAAAACGAAAAGGCAGTGGTGTTTGGTATTGTTTTTTTGTGGCTATTAATATTTTTAATGAAACAGAAAAGAGGCAATGCTGTTTGATATAATATTCGGTTAACTGTATGTACGGTCCCTGAACTACAGTTTTCCGGCTATTAATATGTTTACATGAAAACAAGAGGTAGTGTGTTTGATATCATATTTCGTCGTATTGTAACACAGTGTAGATATAGGCGAGCTGACTGACGTTATCAAGTACGCTGCTGGTCCATTTGCAGAATTACTGTCCTCAGAAGTTTGCACTACCGAGTACACAAGTCCGAACTTTGTATACTTGGTATTGAAAAACGGCCTGAATTAGCATTTTTCATTCAGACCAACAAGTGGGCGGGCAATATGCTAATGTTTCGTGTTGACGTCAACATGAGACTGCTTGGGAAAAATGACTCGTTTCAATGATTCAGAGTCGACTCTTTCTTTTGAGAGACAGTAACTTTATACACGGTGCACTTTCAGATTTAAAACTTTGCCGGATGTTTTCATTCACTTAGAGCTGTGTTACACACTGCATGAAAGATCATTTTCAAAAATCCATAATAGGGGCACTTTAATGAAAGTGTAATCGACTAAATGTAGCCTAATCTACAGATCCACTTTGCCAGTGCCCTGACTAGGGAGATGGTTGAGACGCACCTAGAGATTTAGTTTGGATTTAATTTTTTATTTCTAAAATGGCAGAGTCCAAACACAGAAAAAAATCCTGGTCAAGCGACTGAGATCCACATGACATCCCATTATAAAGATGGCGTTTATTAAAGAGGAGAGTGAAGACATGAAGATTGAAGAAACATTCAGAGTGAAACAAGAAGATACTGAGGAACAAACAGGTTAGTTTTCATTCTCAATGCTGAACTGTGATCCTTAAGAAGATGTTTCCCTCTTCAGAAATAATTAATTTTGAAGAATGTCATATAAGTGGCTTAATGAAAAATCTTTTATTTCAGACTATAGGGATCCACAGATAGTACTTTTTTGACGATAAAATATTGATTTTAATAAACATCATATTCACCAACTCTGATACAAATACAAACATTTGTCACTTGTTGAACATTCAACGGGCCAACATTATAAGAGAGGCACAAGATAACAAATAAAATACAAGTCAATAAATAAGACAACATGGCAACCTTCAGAAGTTATTTTTGGTATCAGATAGTTCTTATCAACAACATTAATACATTTTTGACTTGTTATAGAATATTACACATATTGTGTTCCTGTGGCTCAGTGGTAGAGCGTTGCGTTAGCAGCGCAAACGGTTGTGGGTTCAATTCCCAGGCAACACACATACTGACAAAAAAAATGCATGTAAGTCACTTTGGAAAAAAGCGTCTGCTAAATGCATAAATGTTCATATTTCTTTAACAAACTCATTAACAAATGATTCTCATGCTGTTGCTTTATATATCTAGTATAAATTGTACTACTTCAGAAAAAGATTGTCTGTTTACCCAAGTGCAGTCTGATAAACTATACAGGGCTCAACGCTAAGGAATATTTCTATCACTAACAAATATATTACACTGTATGTTCTTCACTGAATAAATTAAGTAATATATATATATATATATATATAAGTTGTTTGCACGCTGCTTTAGGTGTATGCGCTTGCGCTCCAGATGATTTGTGCACACAAAAAACTTCTCCCACAGTGAGTGAGTACAGAATGGACTTCTATTTCACGTCTTCTTGCACTTGAATATTTTACTCCGTCATATGATATCCATTTCTACATCATTGCACATGTGCAAAACTTTCCAGTTTTGGTTTCAATCTAATCGAGTATTTATATGTCCTATTGAATGGATTAGAAAAGGTTTATCACACTCCTCTCAAACCAACTGAAATTTAGGTCTGGGCACTTTTATTCAGATTGAGTTACATGGATTATTTTCATTGAGATTTTAAACTGATTGTAAGCGTAATACGATGCTCCATGTAAAGGCACCTAGTAATAGTTCCATCCACTCTCTCGAGCGGCATTCATGCTGGCTTACTTGAAACCAAGGGGTACCCAGAACACACTGCGTCCAGATCATCCAGAGAGTCCCATAAATGTAAGTATTTTCGGCTTAAATAATTGATTTAAAAATGACGACAGTCTTGTTTTGTGCTCTACACAGTCCTGTACATATATATATATTTGCAACCATGTTCTTAATTTAAAAGTTTTTAAAATCACTATTTTTCCACGCTAACGTTACATTGCTGATTTGCACAACAGTCCCGCATTTCTCTGACTAGAGAAAACATCATTAAAACCCACGCAATCGACACACACACACTTGCAGACGGCAAGTTTGTGATCAACACTTGTCTCCTCTAGTGACGTAGCAGCCAGCTAGCGACGATGTATAATGACGTAACAGTAACCAAGTGGCGTCTCATTTCATAGGGGTATGTTTTCACCCCTAGCGCTTACCACACGGTTTCGAGGGACAAGGGCTAGGGGTAAGACGAAGGGGTAAGACAGAGAAATGGGATTCACCCTTAAAGGTGCCATAGAATGGAAAACTGTCTTTACCTTGGCATAGTTGAATATTAACAGTTCTGTACATGGAAATTACATACCGTGAGCCTTGAATACAATTGTTTCCTCCTTTTTATGTAAACCTTGTGAATGCAAAAGACCACTGAAAATAGGTCAATCAGAACATAACACCGACGTTACAGTTGGGATCACTAATAGTTACGCCCCCAACATTTGCATAAACCCACCCATGTTCTTGGCCAGCCGAATCATCAGAAGTTCTGCAGGTATTGTGAAGAAACAAGCGAGGACAACAGCTAAAATGGCAGATGATGGAAATAAATGTTATGTTCCAGGCTGTGCAGGGGATGTGAAGTGCAGGGATGGGTTGGTGTCTGTATTCAGCAAATAACCCGTTCTAATAAAATAAAGCGAGCCACTAAAGGGACATGGTTAGCTCCTTGCTATAGGTAGCCTTTTACATTACAGTACATAATATTTCACTTCCCACATAAACAGAGTAAGAAGAGATGAGGATGATGGCGAATGATTTACAGATCCTCAGCACCACTGACAAGCATCTGATCTTGTAAAATGTGTGGTAAGTACTGCCGCTCATAGTATAAACAGAGTACGTGCAATCTCGAAAGTGAAACTAGAAAGCGATCGCGCATTTGAAAGCAGTTTCAATGCCCCGCATATTAATACTGGCTCCCTGATGACCGCATTTTCTTTACAGTATAATTACAACGATATAACTGTGCGTATTGAAATATATTATATATATTTCCCTGTGTTTCCTTCCTGCTGTGTGAGCTACTGAAATCAGAGCAGAGCTCAATATAATTATTCATGACCCTTCCAAACAAGGTAATAATAGCATTTCACTCTAGCGAGAAATCCTAGCGGCGTAAATGTACATTTTAAACCGTTTCTGGATAACTTTTGCTCTTACCTAAGCCACGTACCTTCTATGTAGATATCGGAGAACAATTAAAAATATTGTATCAATGCATTCTATGGCATCTTTAATAATTTTACCCAGAGAAAAACATTGGATTATTCAACTCAGTGACTTTACATTGTTAATTAATTAACTATTGTTTGTTATATCAGCCTTTTTTGTGCTATAGCCGATATGCCGGTGCTTTTAAATTGATAAAAAAATCAGCTGATAAATACTGGTGGTCAATGCATCAGTGCATCTCTAGTTCAGACTGCAGGTAAAAGTGCAAGTCCAATATTTATTTTTTTGCTCCTATGTGTTTTCATAATTGTGTAAACAGGACAAACCACATGGCATCTGATTTAGGCTATTTCCATATTAGGTACAAATCAGATACAGATTTAATATTTTACAATGCGATTTATTGAATTGTTTGAATGATGCAGTTCATTTTTTTTCTTCCATGAAGCCGTTGCAACTGACATGGTGTTAAATCATAAATATTTTACAGTGCAACCTCATTCTGAACAATCGTGTCAGAATTCATGCACATTTATGTCACTCTAGATCGACTTTTGTCACAATTTTCACTGACAGTAGTCACTCCAGTGATTTTACATATTCAAGTGTAGAGCCCTGCACGGGCCTCAAATATCGGCCCTAGCCCGGCCCTGGCCGAGACGCTCAGGCCTTAGCCCGGCCCGTGTCCGACAGCTTAACAGAATTACCGACCCGAGCCCGTCTTTTTCCCCCCTTCTCCCAAAACAACTTATAGGCCTATTACTGTTTCAGCTATTAAAATTTATCAGTTTTGTATGTAATGGTAAATTGATTATACACTGACCAAAATTATAAACATAACACTTTTGTTTTTGCACCCATTTTTCGTGAGCTTAACTCAAAGATCTAAGACTTTTTCTATGTCCACAAAAGGCCTATTTCTCTCAAATATTGTTCACAAATCTGTCTAAATCTGTGTTGGTGAGCACTTTTCCTTTGCCGAGATCATCCATCCACCTCACAGGTGTGGCATATCAAGATGCTGATTAGACAGCATGATTATTGCACAGGTGTGCCTTAGGCTGGCCACAATAAAAGACCACTCTAAAATGTGCAGTTTTACTGTATTGGGCAGGCCCGGAGTGGCCATCGGGAGAACCGGGAGAATTCCCGGTGGGCCGCTCTGCCCCGCTCATAAGTTGGGCCGGCAGACTCGCCTGTTTTTTTTTTTTTTTTACATACACAGAATAACGTATATGTGTTTAAGCTAGTGTGTGACTGATAACTAAGCTAATAAAACTAGATTTGAATTTAACATTAAAATGTGACGTTTTCTGTTGTCAGAGCGCACGCGTTCTCTCTCTTCCTCTACACAAGCGCGTGTCCCAGATCGTTGCCATGGAGACACACCGAAACCATTAATGTTGTGGTGTGAGTTAGGGAGAGTGCACTAATCGCGGGAAGAATAAAATGGATAGTAAAAAAAGATGCCTGGAGGAGCTGAAAAAGCCAGGTTAAAAAAAAGAAAGGCATTGGAGGATGACGCGGCCAAATGTGCCAAACTGACAAATATTTTTTCAAGACAAACGGGCACACGTGAACTGGCGACTCAAGGTAACCTACAGTGACTTGCAACATTTACAGTTATGCATTTGGCAAACGCTTTTATACAAAGTGACTTACATTGAATGATTTTGTTTTTCTTCTATTGATTGTCTTTTTCAATTAAATGTAAGTGATTTTATTTGAAAAGCTTTATTTTGAAAGCTTCTGTCTATAGACAATGAGACAGTAATAAACAAAGTTGCAGAAACCAGTGCACTGCTTAGGCGGTTGTTGATGCTGTAAGGCTTTGCCATTTTCAGTTCTGAGTGTAAACCAAAACTTGGGAAGAATGGTAGAAGGCCTTTCTTTCTTTCTCTTTCTTTCTTTCTTTCTTTCTTTCTTTCTTTCTTTCTTTCTTTCTTTCTTTCGAGATGCTTAGGGTAAATCCCATTTCTCTGTCTTACCCCTTCCCCTTCGTCTTATCCCTAGCCCTTGTCCCTCGAAACCGAGTGGTAAGCGCTAGGGGTGAAAACATACCCCTATGAAATGAGATGCCACTTGGTTACTGTTACGTCATCATACATCGTCGCTAGCTGGCTGCTAGTCACAGAGGCGACAAGTGTTGATCGTAAACTCTCTGTCTAAAAGTGTGTGTGTGTCGATTGCGTGGGTTTTAGTGATGTTTTCTCTAGTCAGAGAAATGCGGGACTGTTGTGCAAATCAGCAATGTAACGTTAACGTGGAAAAATAGCGATTTTTAAAAACGTTTCAAATAAGAACATGGTTGCAAATATATATGTAATTTACAGGACTGTGTCAAGAGCAACAAAACAAGACTGACGTTTTTTAACGTGAACGCGCAAAACTAAGGGAAGGGGTAAGGGGAAGGGGTAAGACAGAGAATTGGGATTCACCCTTACTGATTTTCCATTTAGTTATTGATGACTGCTTGGCAGCTTTCAATTTTGAATTAAACTTTTTTTTATAATGTTACAGTTGTATGGTTTGTAGCAGAAATGTTTCATATAATTTATTTCATTCTTTTATTTATTACATTGACATGGATATAAAAAACAATAGTGCAAAAAGTATATTTCTTACTGCACTACTTTATTTTTGTTTGAATGCAAACCATTTTTTCATAATGTAACAGTTGGACTCTTTGTTGCAGAAAACTCAGTATGTGATTTGTTATTGATATTCATGGCCATATTTACATTATTCATATTTTTTTATTGAAACGTCAAAAATAAATATAACAGGATAGTAAGAACAGATCTGTCACTTCATTTATCCAGATTCCACCACGGTGGGAGGGGGTTGGATGGCTATAGGTGGTGGGCTGGTCTTGAGCATTACACTCCCGGGCTGAAAATGGATCCCACTCCGGCCCTGGTATTGGGGGTTCCGAAAACCAGTCAGTATCTGGTGTGACCACCATTTGCCTCATGCAGTGCAACACATCTCTTTCGCATAGAGTTGATCAGGTTGTTGATTGTGGCCTGTAGAATGTTGGTCCACTCCTCTTCATTGGCTGTGCGAAGTTGCTGGATATTGGCAAGAACTGTAACACGCTGTCGTATATGCAGATCCAGAGCATCCCAAACATGCTCAATGGGTGACATGTCCGGTGAGTATGCTGGCCATGCAAGAACTGGGATGTTTTCAGCTTCCAGGAATTGTGTTCAGATCCTTGCAACATGGGGCCGTGCATTATCATCCTGCAACATGAGGTGATGGTCGTGGATGAATGGCACAACAATGGGCCTCAGGATCTCGTCACGGTATCTCTGTGCATTGAAAATACCATCAATAAAATGCACCTGTGTTCGTTGTCCATAACATATGCCTGCCCATACCATAACCCCACCTCCACCATGGGCCACTCGATCCACAACATTGACATCAGCAAACCGCTCACCCAGACGACGCCATACACGCTGTCTGCCATCTGCCCTGTACAGTGAAAACCGGGATTCATCCGTGAAGAGAACACCTCTCCAAAGTCCCAGATTCCATCGATTGTGAGCATTTGCCCACTCAAGTCCGTTACGACAACGAACTACAGTCTGGTCAAGACCCCGATGAGGACAACGAGCATGCAGATGAGCTTCACCGAGACAGTTTCTGCAGAAATTCTTTGGTTATGCAAACTGATTGTTGCAGCAGCTGTCCGGGTGGCTGGTCTCAGACGATCTTGGAGGTGAAGATGCTGGATGTGGAGGTCCTGGGCTGGTGTGGTTACACGCCTTTGGAGACGGCTTATGGTAGATAAATGAACATTAAATTTACTGGCAACAGCTCTGGTGAACATTCCTGCAGTCACCATGCAAATTGGACACTCCCTCAAAACTTCCAACATCTGTGGCATTGTGCTGTGTGATAAAATTGCACATTTTAGTGTGGCCTTTTATTTTGGCCAGCCTAAGGCACACCTGTGCAATAATCATGCTGTCTGATCAGCATCTTGATATGCCACACCTGTGAGGTGAAATGGATTATCTCGGCAAAGGAGAAGCGCTCACCAACACAGATTTAGACAGATTTGTGAACAATATATGAGAGAAATAGTCTTAGAACTTTGATTTCAGCTCATGAAAAATGGGGGCATAAAGCATTCTTTTTTTGAAAGCATGATTTTAGAATTAATTAATTTAACCTTTATTAAAGATTAGACACTAAGGACGAATCCCAATTCTATTTAATACCCATAGCCCTACCCCATCCGTCTACACCTTCCCCTTGTCCATTGAAACAGAGTGTCAAGTGATGGGGGAAAAATATACCCCTAAGAATTGGGATACCACTACTATACCGTCACACGTGATCATACGTCATCTAGCTCCTACAATACACACATACTGGTGTGCATTAGAGCCTTACCGTTCTATATTAATGCACTGCTTACTGACACACACGCACACACACACCGGAGATTGTGCAGCTCACACATCCAGGAGCAAAGGAACTTTTCAACTCTGCCATTTTATTAATAACAGTTTAATAGTGAATCACTACATTATATTTTCCAGCAACGAGAGGATAAAATCGGGTTTTGAAGCAAGTTAAACTCGCTCGTTGTAAAGAGAGATGCGCATATACGCAATTTTCATCTCTCATATCAAACGATATGATGTTTAACAAACTTTAGCGATTTTTTTTCCAAACATTTCTTTGAATAGCATGACCGTAAATATGAAATCATGATTTAATGTAACATAAAACTAATGATTAATTTTCATTAAAATCTTTATTAATGCCAATAATGCTTATATTTGTGTCTTTTTCTTCCGCTTGAGCAGCCACGTTGCCGCTGCAGCCGGTTTACACTGAGATGACGCGTACCCCTTCATTTGTAATGTGGTCCTGAAAAATCTTCGTTTGAAGGGCTATCTGGCCCTTCCCCTTACCTCTCCAACCAAAAGAGAATCGAGACACCCCTCCGTTTTGTGTGTTCACATGAAGGGTTAGGGGTGTCTCGATTCTCTTTTGGTTGGGGAATGTGTAGAAATGGGATTGGGCCTAAGTTACCAATCAAAGGTTGTGTCTGCAAATAGTTCATGATATCCTTCAGGGGAAGCGTAAACAAGGAGAAAAGCAGAGGACTTAATACTGAGCCCTGTGGCACTCCATTCTTGTGTTTGATGAGATGTACATGATATTTCTCAGTGGCAAGGTCATAGCATCATTCTTTTGTTTGTAAATATTTAGAGTTTAAGTACTTGGAGTTTAATTAAGAGTTAAAAGAATATACAGTCTAACACTGCTGAAAGTCTCATAGTCCCAAATTATTTGCACACATTTAATTTTTCCAGTAACTGTCTAGCAGTGGCTTAATCTTACATTATTAGTTAGTATTTACAATTATGCGTTTAGCAGACAATTTTATCCAAAGTGACTAATAATGTTTCGTGTGAGAGAGTGCATTTGGTTTATGGGTGTGGAAGAGGACAGTCTTCATCTGCTTCTTGAAAGTTGTTCAAGTTCAAGTTGAGCTTTATTGTCATTCCGCTACATGTGTGGACATACAGTGGGACGAGATGTCGTGCCTCACAGGACCACAGTGCTACATAAATACAGATATACAACACGAAGTAAAACAGTATAAACCTATAAACAACTAACCTACTGTCAGCTTTGACTATGCATATGCTATATATAAAAGTGGTTACCTATACATAAACTAAAAAAATACAAACTGTACAACTGTGCAGATGACTTCAAATACTGTACATGTGCAAAAAGAGAGACATTCAAGCAGCTGGCTGGGGAACAATGTAAGGTGATTTGTGGTGCATGAGCCAGTAAACATACATACATTACAGTCATATATTGCAAATTCGATTTATTGCACAGTCGATTGTTGTGATCATCTTGGCAGTTTGGGAGGAGGTTAATAGCTCATTCTAACAGAAATAAGCAGGAAGGATGAAGTTTTTGGAGAGTGACTTTGTGCTTTGTTGTGAAGGAAGAACAAGGTGACCATAGCTGGTACGAGGTAATATACACTCGAAGAAGTGAATTGAGGTAGGAGATGCTGTTGCAGTGGGAATCCTGAAAGCCAGTGTTGAAATGTTATAAATGATTCTGACCGCAACTGGGAACAAGTAGGGTGAGATCAGGAGGAGTGTGATGTGGGTTGTCTTCGGCTGATTAAAGATCAGGCGTGCTTAGGGCTGTTGCGATAACCACAATATACCTGACGAGCATAACCGCAGAGGAATGTTAACAACCGCAGAAGAATGCACAACAGCAGCAACCGCATTTATTTCCATGTTTCCATTTTTTCCCTTTCTCATTTTAAGTTTGTGCATGTGTACTGAATA